>SJYT01001775.1:4531-54463 GCA_006410635.1 Cephalophus harveyi
CAGCCATTCTGACTGGTGTGAAATGGTACCTCATTGTGGTCTTGATTTGCATTTCTCTGATAATGAGTGATGTTGAGCATCTTTTCATGTGTTTGTTAGCCATCCATATGTCTTCTTTGGAGAAATGTCTGTTTAGTTCTTTGGCCCATTTTTTGATTGGGTCGTTTATTTTTCTGGAGTTGAGCTGCATAAGTTGCTTGTATATTTTTGAGATTAGTTGTTTGTCAGTTGCTTCATTTGCTATTGTTTTCTCCCATTCAGAAGGCTGTCTTTTTACCTTGTTTATAGTTTCCCTTGTTGTGCAGAAGCTTTTAATTTTAATTAGATCCCATTTGTTTATTTTTGCTTTTCTTTCCAGTATTCTGGGAGGTGGATCATAGAGGATCCTGCTGTGATTTATGTCAGAAAGTGTTTTGCCTATGTTCTCCTCTAGGAGTTTTATAGTTTCTGATCTTAGAATTGTTCCTCCTCACGGAAATCTTTAGTAAAAGGCAAAAGATTTATATGATCTGAAGAGAAACCAGAGTATGTGATTTGTTTTTGATGTACTTATTCAGTGCAGAATATTTGGTCATGTAGAAATACTTTTACATTTACATAGATAAATCTATCAGTATTTCCTTTGGAAATAAACCTTGCTTGCTGCTGCTGCTGCTAAGTCACTTCAGTCGTGTCCGACTCTGTGCGACCCCACAGACGGCAGCCCAACAGGCTGCCTCGTCCCTGGAATTCTCCAGGCAAGAACACTGGAGTGGGTTGCCATTTCCTTCTCCAATGCATGAAAGTGAGAAGTGAAAGCAAAATTGCCCAGTTGTGTCCGACTCTTAGCAACCCCATGGACTACAGCCTACCAGGCTCCTCCATCCATGGGATTTTCTAGGCAAGAGTACTGGAGTGGGGTGCCATTGCCTTCTCCGACACCTTGCTTAGAATTTTCCTATTTTGATGATGCTAAAATATTGTTCCTTATTTTCCAACATTTTGTCTTTGTCTTTTTGCTATTTCATATCTTTTAAAAAAATCATCTATATTTTGTTGTAAGAAGTGAAGTAGACATTGAATGTGTGCTCAGTGGTTCACTGAGCACTCTTCATTTCAGACTTTTTTTGCAATCTCATGGACTGTATCTAGCCAGGATCCTTTGTCCATGGAATTTTCCAGAAAAGAATACTAGAGTGGATTGCCATTTCCTACTCCAGGGGATCTTCCCAGACTAGAGGTCAAACTTGAACCTGAATCTTCTGTGTCTCCTGCATTGGCAGGTGGACTCTTTAACATTGAGCCACCTGGGAAGCCCACTGGGTGGGTACTACGTTTTGTTTTGGTTTTTTTTTTTTTTTTTCTTATTTTGAATCTTTTATTTTGTATTGGGGTACAACAAATTAACAATGTTGTGATAGTTTCAGCTGAATAACCAAGATACTCAGCCATACATATACATGTATTATATTTTAACTATTTTTTTCTAGATGACCATTTTTGTACGTGCATAATTATTTTTCTCCATGGCTTTGATATTCTTGTTTTATATTCCAAAAAATAGCATGTAGTTGAATCCATTTTAGGCCTCTATAATCATCCATTGATCTCTTTATTCTTGTGCCATGTATCATATGATGTTATTTCATTTAATTTAAAATACACTTTGATACATGATAGGCCTATGACTCCTTCAATATTATTCCTTAAGATGTGTATAAGAGACAGATAATATTCTCCAGGCAAGAATACTAAAGTGGGTGGACATACACTCCTCCAGGGGATCTTCCTGACCCAGGGGTTGAAATTGCATCTCCTGCGTTCTGCACTGAAAATGGATTTTTTTTACTGTTGAGCCGACTGAGGAAGCCCAGTATTCCATAGCTATCAGGAAATAATATGATAGAAAAAAGGGAGTGANACTTTGATACATGATAGGCCTATGACTCCTTCAATATTATTCCTTATTAAAGTGACATCTACTCTCACATATTTATATTTTAAAATTAAAATTCAATAAGCCAATCTAAGAAAAACTAAATTTAGTTAATATTGTCCATGAGATTTGCTTTAAAAAATGTATATCTTTTCTTGGAGAACTGAGAATTCTTATCCACAAACTGGATATGTCTTTCTACTTGTTTTCTATGATGTTCATACAGATCTAATATGTTTTCTTATAAATTTAGATTTTCTTGCTGATATTATAAACAGAAGCTTTAATGATATTTTTGGAGTGTCTATTATTTCAATCAGGAACTTTTTGTTTTCCATTTTTACAGAGTATTATTATATAATTTTCACAATGCATTGTTTGTCCTTTGAACTTACTTTCTGCAATTTTTTACCAAATGCATTCAGTTCTGTAGTGACTGTCACAATCAACAGTCACAATTTGTGGATACACACTTTAAAAATTTCTGTGCAACAGACTGAAGGTAATAGGCCTTAATCACATACTGCACACTGAGACTGTAACCGTTCTGTGGAAAGATGGCACACATACAGTTTATGTTTTCTAAAAGTCCTACTATATGTCTAACTTTTTTATTAGTCTTCACAGTCCTGCGGGCTGTCACTTCTATTTTACAAATTTTAAATAAAAACAGATGCAGGTAACTTGTCCAAGGTGCTCCTAGTGTAACCAGGATTTAAATGTTCAGCCCATTTGATTTTAACCACTCTGTATACTGCCTCAAATCAGACATGAGTCAGCCCTAGCACTGAAGAATGTGTGTAAACATCTCTGAGTACTCAACCTGACCTCATCCCCAACCTTTCTCTTGCTCTGAAGGGTCCTCTTTCCTTCTCCCCTGCATTTTCAGATCTTCAAGGAAAATCTTTCTATCCTTTTTCTGAGTTCTAATCCTTGCTCTTCTATCCTAATCCCTGCCTCAAAATGCTCTATTCTCCCTATTTTCAAAGTATATGAAGTCCTCACTGTGACAACTTTTCTCTAACTTGTCATCACACCTTGATTCAGGCAGACCACTCTCTTTAAACACAGACAGCTTCTTCAACTTGCGTCAGCTCAGACTGTTCCCAAACACTGCAGCTTCACCCCCTCATTCCCACAGGTCCTCTTCCCAAGTCCATAAAGCATCTAGGTAGGTGACATATCCCTGTTCCATTTAATACAATATGGCTTTCTTGCTCTGCCCCATTTGGGCTGAAACATACCAACTCCATTCTTTAGCCTAAACAACCAGTACTATATTAAACCCAGAACCCAGGCCCCATTAGCTTTCACATTCAGGGTGATTGCAAGATGTATTTAACACTACAGTTTTACATAGAATGCTAAGAGCACTTATCATATTTTACAGAACTTGAAACATATGGACTTTCTATTAATATTCATACCATAGCAAAACCAAATCTAATTTCTAAATAGATGCATTACAATTTGTTTATAGAGTTTAAAGGCTTAATGGCAATAAGGAGGGGAGGAAGAAGTGAAAGTTTATTTTACAGAATTGAGTGGGAAGAGTAAGTACAATTTAATGGGGCCGCATGCACCCTGAAGGAGGTGGTGCCTGATGTGCAGGAGTGATTGCTATGCCCAGGTAGTCTCCTATTTGGAAATTATGCAGCTGCAGGGTCATGGAATCATCAGTCCCCTTTCTCCCAGACATGATGCTGCCAATCTCCTTTACTCGATAGCCAGGACTTTTAAGATCTGTAAAGACAACTGCAAAATTGAAGGGTGTGCCTTTTTATCTGACTTCTGGGTAGACTTCTTTTACCAAACTAGTCAATTCTTTAAAGGTTGCATGCATCCAAGTGTAGATCTGCAGCTCGTGGAAGGCACGTTTATACGGGAGAACTCATCCATGTGGTGGTGGTGGACATTGTCCTTGGTGAAGCTGTGCAGGAGCAGCGGGCAGGTCTTCTCCGGATTGATGGTTTCTCCGGCTCTGTCTTAATTCCCTCCCGGGTAACGTGAACCTCCACCACCATCCTCCTTCTCCGGCCGCGAGACACTCACTCTGGCCTCCGACCCCCGCAGCGAGCACAAGAACCCCACCGTCTTTATTCTTGACACTGGGAATTTGTTCTTAATTTTTCTTAGTCTGCTTTGCTAGGATGTAATCAATTTCATTAAATTTTCAAAGAACTAATTCTTGGCCTTATGTATTTTCTCAGTTTTTCAATTACTTTTACTTCTGTGACTTCTGTTTACTATTTATTATTTCCATTCTACAAGGGTCTCTGGATTTTTTTTTTTCTTCTAGCTTCTTAAGATGATAGTTCCCACAGAGGTCAAGGATCTGTAAGTCATGTTCCACATGGTGATTATTCTCGTGGCATGTCTGGAAGTAAAGAGTCAACTCTCAAAATTATGAGGAAGGTCCCAGAGATTTAATTAGAGAAGAATCAACCTTGGAGATGGACCAGCTGAATGCACTTAGATGTAGCACTCAATATGCCAGAAAATTTGGAAAACTCAGCAGTGGCCACAGGACTGGAAAAGGTCAGTTTTCATTCCAATCCCAAAGAAGAGCAATGCCAAAGAATGCTCAAACCACCACACAATTTCACTCATCTCACATGCTAGTAAAGTAATGCTCAAAATTCTCCAAGCCAGGCTTCAGCAATATGTGAACCATGAACTTCCTGATGTTCAAGCTGGTTTTAGAAAAGGCAGAGGAACCAGAGATCAAATTGCCAACATCTGTTGGATCATGGAAAAAGCAAGAGAGTTCCAGAAAAACATCTATTTCTGCTTTATTGACTATGCCAAAGCCTTTGACTGTGTGGATCACAATAAACTGTGGAAAATTCTGAAAGAGTTGGGAATACCAGACCATCTGACCTGCCTCTTGAGAAATCTGTATGCAGGTCAGGAAGCAACAGTTAGAACTGGACATGGAACAACAGACTGGTTCCAAATAGGAAAAAAGCTGGTTTTAGAAAAGGCAGAGGAACCAGAGATCAAATTGCCAACATCTGTTGGATCATGGAAAAAGCAAGAGAGTTCCAGAAAAACATCTATTTCTGCATTATTGACTATGTCAAAGCCTTTGACAGTGTGGATTCTGATAAACTGTCAAAAATTCTGAAAGAGATGGCTATACCAGATAACCTGGCCTGCCTCTTGAGAAATGTGTATGCAGGTCAGGAAACAACAATTAGAACTGGACATGGAACAGCAGACTGGTTCCAAATAAGAAAAGGAGTACGTCAAGGCTGTATATTGTCACCCTGCTTATTTAACCTATATGCAGAGAACATCATGAGAAACACTGGGCTGGAAAAAGCACAAGCTGGAATCAAGATTGCTGGGAGAAATATCAATAACCTCAGATATGCAGATGACACCACCTTTATGGCAGAAAGAACATCTAAAGAGCCTCCTGATGAAAGTGAAAGAGGAAAGTGAAAAAGTTGGCTTAAAGCTCAACATTCAGAAAACTAAGATCATGGCATCCTATCCCATAACTTCATGGCAAATAGATGAGGAAACAGTGGCTGACTTTATTTTGGGGTCTCCAAAATCACTGCAGATGGTGATTGCAGCTATGAAATTAAAAGATGCTTACTCCTTGGAAGGAAAGTTATGACCAACCTTGATAGCATATTAAAAAGCAGAGACATTACTTTGTCAGCAAAGGTATGTCTAGTCAAGGCTATGCTTTTTCCATTGATCATGTATGGACGTGAGAGTTGGACTATAAAGAAAGTTGAGTGCCAAAGAATTGATGCTTTTGGACTGTGATGCTGGAGAAGACTCATGAGAGTCCCTTGGACTGCAAGGAGTTCCAACCAGTCCATCCTAAAGGGAATCAGTTCTGGACGTTCATTGGAAGGACTGATGTTGAAGCTGAAACTGCAATATTTTGGCCACCAGATGCAAAGAGCTTATTCACTGAAAATACCCTGATGTTGGGAAAGATTGAAGGCAGGAGGAGGAGGAGATAACAGAGGATGAGATGATTAGATGGCAACTGACTCAATGGACATGAGTTTGATTAAACTCCCGGATTTGGTGATGGATAGGGAGGCCTGGCGTGGTGTGGTTCATGGCGTTGCAAAGTGTCGGACAGAACTGAATGACTGAACTAACTAAAATACTTTAGTAGACATGACCCTTATTCAACTATAAACTGGAAATAAACCATAGAGGAACAATTCTCAGAATAAGTGCACAAAGCACTAAACAAGAAAAACAGTTTTACCGTTTTATTTTATCTATACTTTCAATTCTATTACCAAGCTAATCCTGTGGACATCTTTACCTCTGTTTTCCAATAAAAGTGTCTTCATGAGTTGAGACTGTGGTCCACCCTGAACAATAATTTACAGTCACCAAAGCTAGACTTCTGATTAGACATTTTCTGAGCTTCCATAATTTATCATCCATATGCTTGCCGAAGTTCTTCAAATTCTGACATTTCAGTGTCCGTTCCTCTGGGTTAAGGCTTTGTCTACTGTTAGAAATCAAAGTAGGTCACATTGGTCATTAGTGTTAGTACTGTTTCCCGTAGCTTGAGTTATGATTACCAAACATGTGTTTGTTCCACTATCATTTCAAAGAATAATGTAGAAAACATTAAATCAACAGAAAATAATATAATCTGGTGCTTTAGAAAACGACAGGTTTGTGGGGAGAAGGATGTGTTTAATGTTAACTACCACAACAGGGGATAAGATGGTTGGATGGCATCACCACCTTGATGAACATGAGTTTCAATAAGCTCTGGGAGTTGGTGATGGACAGGGAAGCCTGGCGTGCTGCAGTTCATGGGGTCATAAAGAGTCAGACATGACTGAGCTACTGAACTGAACTGAACTGGATTGAACCATATTCTCCTATTTATGTGTAATTAACTATCTATCGGAGAAGGCAATGGCACCCCACTCCAGTACTCTTGCCTGGAAAATCCCATGGATGGAGGGGCCTGGTAGGCTGCAATCCATGGGATCGCGAAGAGTTGGACACAACTGAGTGACTTCACTTTCACTTTTCACTTTCATACTTTGGAAAAGGAAATGGCAATCCACTCCACTATTCTTGCCTGGAGAATCCCAGGGATGGGGGAGCCTGGTGGGCTGCCCTCTATGGGGTCACACAGAGTCAGACATGACTGAAGCGACTTAGCAGTAGCAGTAGCAGTAGCAACTATCTATCACATAGCAGGCGCCTGCGACTGGCACACTAAGCACGGCCGAGAGGAGCTACCCCACGTCCGAAGTCAGGGGCAGCAGCCAAGAGTGCCAAGCTGTGACGGCACAGGAATGGCTGAAAAGAGCTACCCCATGTCCGAGGCCAGGGGCAGCGGCTGGGAGGAGCAACACCACGCCATAGGCCAGGGGTGGCAGCCGGGAGGAGCAACCCCATGTCAAAGAAGTGGTGGCTGCATGGGCACAAGAGGGCCCAGAGGAGCTATCTCACTTTGAAGGTCAGGAAGGGTGGCGGTGAAGATATACTCTTCATCCAAGGTAAGGAGCAGAAGCTGCGCTTTGCTGGAGTAGCCGTGAAGAGATACCCCACACCCAAGGTAAGAGAAACCCAAGTAAGATGGTAGGTGTTGAAAGAGGGCATCAGAAGGCAGACACACTGAAACCATAACCACAGAAAACTAGTCAATCTAATCACACTAGGACCACAGCCTTGTCTAACTCAAAGAAACTAAGCCATGCCCGTGGGGCAATCCAAGACGGGCAGGTCATGGTGGAGAGGTCTGACAGAATGTGGTCCACTGGAGAAGGGAATCACAAACCTTTTCAGTATTCTTGCCTTGAGAACCCCATGAACAGTATGAAAAGGCAAAGTGATAGGATACTGAAAGAGGAACTCCCCAGGTCAGTAGGTGCCCAACACGCTACTGGAGATCAGTGGAGAAATAACTCCAGAAAGAATGAAGGGATGGAGCCAAAGCAAAGACAATACCCAGCTGTGGATGTGACAGGTGATAGAAGCAAGGTTCGATCCTGTAAAGAGCAATATTGCATAGGAACCTGGAATGTCAGGTCCATGAATCAAGGCAAATTGGAAGTGGTCAAACAAACTCGATGGACGTGAGTCTGAGTGAGCTCCGAGAGATGGTGATGAATAGGGAGGCCTGGCGTGCTGCTATTCATGGGGTCGCAAAGAGTTGGACACGACTGAGCGACTGAACTGAACTGAACTGAACTGAAACTGTATAACATCTTGTGTACCATTGTGTCTAAAGTGGTGGAACATTTAAAATAGAAAGGTGTTTCCATTTACAATAAAGAGCAATGAAAATTATTTAGTAAATGAGTTAATCAAAATTTTATGCAATTACACTATTTTTAAATTTATATCCAATTTTGCTTTTATTGCTTTCTCATTGTTTTATTTCACATCAGAATTTTGTATATTATCTTTATTGTACTTGCTAAAAATTTAATTCTGTATAGATAATCATCTATTCAATGTCATTTGCTTTATACATAAAACTAAATATGATAATTTAATTTTAAAATAATTTAAATATGATGAGTATTTTGAGAAGTATTAAAAATAGAAGCCAAGCAAACTGTAATAATGTAGTATACACCTCTTGCAAGTCCACACCCAATAACTTTCAGTTCCCCTAGTTTCAATCACTGTACACTGTTTCTGAGATTCTTCAAATAATAATTTTGCAAATACATGCATATTTTCATATATGAATGTGTTCACTTAGCTCTGTATAAATTTTGTATTTATCTTCTCAGCCTCTCAAAGATATTCAATATAGACATGCCAGTCTATATAGATCTAAGTCATTCTAGTTTCACGATCCTGCTTAACTTCTTTATACTGGATTGTGTCTGACATTTTGTGACCCTCTGGACTATACAGTCCATGGAATTCTCTGAGCCAGAATACTGGAGTGGGTAGACATTCCTTTCTCCAAGGGATCCTCCCAACCTAGGGATCGATCCCAGGTCTCCCACATTGCAGATAAATTCTTTACCAGCTGAGACACCAGGGAAGCCCAACTTCATCATAAAGACACACTAAAATCTAGGTATTAAGTCCTCTTCAGGTTTTTCAATACAAGCTTTTTGATATTTTGTAAGTATGAATCCTACAAGTGGACTTGTTGACCTAACTGGTATATATGTCTGCAACGTGTATGTTCATGCATGCAGGCTGTGGGGCTCAGTTATGTCTGACTCTCTGATGTTATAAGGACTGTATTCCTCCACCAGGCTCCTCTATGCGTGGGCCTGGAGGAGCAAGACAAGCAAGAACAGAGGAGTGGGTGGCCACTCACTTCCCCAGGGGATCTTCCTGACCCCGGGGTGGGACCCGTGTCTCTTATGCCTCGAGCATTGGCAGGTAGGTTCTTTACCACTAACACCATCATTTATGTTGGTAGTTATTGCTAAAATGCTATCCATGAACTTTTATCACACTCACTACTTCTCTAATTCTGAAAAATTGTTTGACCACATTCTTATAAAACACTGCTTGGAAAACGTTTGTGGTATTTGAAAATCAGATTAAAAAATTGTGTATCATTTACATATTTTAATTATAAAAATATATGTAACTGAATTTGGACATCTATTCACGTGTTTAAAGTGGTTTGTATTCATTTTCATGTACTGCTTATGAATGAATATCACATTTTATTTCCATTCCTGATATTTCCCAAATTGATCTTAATGATTTAATTATATCCTAAGGAAATTAGCAACAACAGACTGGTTCCAAATCATGAAAGGAGTGCATCAAGGGTGTATATTGTCACTCTGCTTATTTAAATTATATGAAGAGAAAATCATGCAAAATGCCAGGCTGGATGAAGCACAAGCTGAAAACAAGATTGCCAGGAGAAATATCAATAACCTCAAATACATAGATGACACCACCCTTATGGCAGAAAGTGAAGAAAAACAAAAGAGCCTCTTGATGAAAGTGAAAGAGGAGAGTGGAAAAGTTGGCTTAAAACTCAACATTCAAAAATGTAAGATCATGGCATCTGGTCCCATCATTTCGTGACAAATAAATGAGGAAACGGTGGAAACAATGAGAGACTTTATTTTCTAGGGCTCCAAAATCACTGCAGATGGTGACTACAGCCATGAAATTAAAAGACGCTTGCACCTTGGAAGGAAAGCTATGACCAACCTAGACAGCGTATTAAAAAGCAGAGACATTACTTTGCCAACAAAGGTCAAGATCATGGCATCTGGTCCCATCATTTCGTGACAAATAAATGAGGAAACGGTGGAAACAATGAGAGACTTTATTTTCTAGGGCTCCAAAATCACTGCAGATGGTGACTACAGCCATGAAATTAAAAGACGCTTGCACCTTGGAAGGAAAGCTATGACCAACCTAGACAGCGTATTAAAAAGCAGAGACATTACTTTGCCAACAAAGGTCCGTCTAATCAAAGCTATGGCTTTTCCATTAGTCATGTATGGATGTGAGAGTTAGCCTATAAAGGAAGCTGAGTGCCAAAGAATTGATGCTTTTGAACTGTGGTGTTGGAGAAGACTCTTGAGAGTCCCTTGGACAGTTTCTCTGATAATGAGTGACGTTGAGCATCTTTTCATCTGTTTGTTAGTCATCCGTATATCTTTTTTGGAGAAATGTCTACTTCAGTTCTTCAGCCAATTTTTTGATTGCATCATTTGTTTTTCTGGAATTGGGCTGCATAAATTGCTTGTATATTTTTGAGATTAGTTTTTTTGCCAGTTACTTCATTTGCTATTATTTTCTACCATTCCAAAGGCTGTCTTTTCACCTTGCTTATAGTTTTCTTTGTTGTGCAGTAGCTTTTAATTTCAATTACATCCCATTTGTTTATTTTTGCTTTTATTTCTAATGTTCTGGGAGGTGGATCATAGAGGATCCTGCTGTGATTTATGTTGGATAGTGTTTTGCCTATGTTATCCTCTAGGAGTTTTATAGTTTCTGGTCTTACGTTTAGATCTTTAATCCACTTTGAGTTTATTTTTGTGTATGGTGTTAGAAAGTGTTCTAGTTTCAGTCTTTTACAAATGCTTGACCAGTTTTCCCAACACCACTTGTTAAAGAGATTGTCTTTAATCCATTGTATATTTTTGCCTCCTTTGTCGAAGATAGGGTGTCCATGTGTGTGATTTTTTCCCTGGGATTTCTATTTTGTTCCATTGATCTATATTTCTGTCTTTGTGCCAGTACCATACTGTTTGAATACAAGTGGTTGACCAGTTTTCCCAGCACCACTTGTTAAAGAGATTGTCTTTAATCCATTGTATATTTTTGCCTCCTTTGTCGAAGATAGGGTGTCCATGTGTGTGATTTTTTCCCTGGGATTTCTATTTTGTTCCATTGATCTATATTTCTGTCTTTGTGCCAGTACCATACTGTTTGATGACTGTGGCTTTGTAGTAGAGCCTGAAGACAGGCAAGATGATTCCTCCAGTTCCATTCTTCTTTCTCAAGATTGCTTTGGCTATTTGAGGTTTCTTGTATTTCTATATGAATTGTGAAATTATTTGTCCTTGCTGTGTGAAAAATACCACTGGTAGCTTAATAGGGATTGCATTGAATCTGTAGATTGCTTTGGGAAGTATACTCATTTTCACTATATTGATTCTTCCTATCCATGAACATGGTATATTTCTCCATCTATTAGTGTCATCTTTGATTTCTTTCATCAGTGTTTTATAGTTTTCTATATATAGGTCTTTAGTTTCTTTAGGTAGATATATTCCTAACTATTTTATTATTTTCGTTGCAATGGTGAATGGAATTGTTTCCTTANGGTATATTTCTCCATCTATTAGTGTCCTCTTTGATTTCTTTCATCAGTGTTTTATAGTTTTCCATATATAGGTCTTTAGTTTCTTTAGGTAGATATATTCCTAACTATTTTATTATTTTCGTTGCAATGGTGAATGGAATTGTTTCCTTAATTTCTTTTTCTTTTTCATTTTAGTGTATATGAATGCAAGGGATTTCTGTGTGTTAATTTTATATCCTGCAACTTTACTATATTCATTGATTAGCTCTAGTGATTTTCTGGTGAAGTCTTTAGGGTTTTCTATGTAGAGGATCATGCCATCTGCAAACAGTGAGAGTTTTGCTTCTTCTTTTCCAATCTGGATTCCTTTTATTTCTTTTTTTTCTCTGACTGCTGTGGCCAAAACTTCCAAAACTATGTTAAATAGTTGTGGTGAGAGTGGGCACCTGTCTCTTATACACATCTTTTTTTACATTGTTTTGTTGTTTTATACTTTACATTTAAACTTTTAAACACTTTACACATTATTTTGATGTCAGAATTTATTTGGGGACTAAATTTTAGTTATTTTCATAGACTGCTATTTTTATGGTTGCATGATTATTTTTCCCCAGGTGTTTGATTTTCCTACTTTGTATTCCTACATATAGCACATGTTTGGATCCAATTCACTCCACTATTATCATCTATTGATATCGTTTTCCATGTGCCATTTAACATGAAATGTAATGGCATTTGATTTAAAATACATTCTGATTCCTGATAAACATAGGACACCTTCATTACCATTCCATATCAGAACTCTGTTTATATTTGCTTATTTAAAGTTTAAAATAAATTTCAATATGTTAGTTTAGGAAAACATAGTTATAGTTGATGTTTTACATAAGACTTGCTTCAGAAGGTTTTTGTGTCTTTAGAGAATTGAGAGGTCTTATCCAGAAATTGGATATGTCTTCCCACTTAACTTGTTTTTGTATTCATATAAATCTTGTAATTTTCTTTGATTAGTTGTGTTTTTCAAGTGTTTGTTGCTTCCCTGCAGGAAATGCTTTGTTTTCCATTTTACATAATATGCATAATCTTCCCAATACATCATTCATTCTTTTCAGTCTATGTTGTGCAAGTGACAAGATATGTACAATTGTGTAATCACCATAATTAATAAACAGAACGTTTCATCATAGTAAATATTTCCTCATCCACCTTTGGAGTCACATCCTCTCTTCACTTCTAGGTTCTGGCAGACACTGATTCATCTCTGTATTTATATTTTTATCTCATTCAGAATTTTATATAAATAAAATAACATATTATATATTTTTTTAATTTTCCTCCTTGCTTTATTGAGGTATATTTGATAAGTTAAAATATTATATAGAATATGTACAGTTGATGATTTGATATACATTGTGAAATGACCACAATAACCCTTACTTAACAAAACTATCATCTCACATAATCACATTTGTTTTTCTTTTGGTAAGATCCCATAGAACCTACTCTCAGTGAATTTCAAGTATATACTGTCTTCAATTGCTCAGTCGTGTCCAACTCTTTGCGACCATATGGACTGTAGCCCATCAGGATCCTCTGTCGATAGGATTTTCCAGGCAAGAAAACTGGAGTGGGTTGCCATTTTCTACTCCAGGAGATCTTCCTGACCCAAGGATCCGATTGATGTCTCGGGTCTCCTGCATGCAGATAGATTCCTTTACCTCTGTGCCACTTGGGAAACCACAAGTATACATCATTATATTATCAACTATAGCCAATATGCTATATATTAAGCCCAGGTCTTATTCATCTTGTAACTGCAATTTTATAACCTTTCAGAAACATCTTCCCATTTATACCACTCTTCAGCCCTGGCATACTTTCTGCTTCCATTATTTGACTTTTTTTAGATTACACATGTGAGATAATACAATATTTGTCTTTCTGTATCTGATTTATTTTTCTTATGTCCTCCAGGCTCACTCATACCTCCAAAGACTGAATTTCTTTCTTTTTCATGAGTAAGTAATATTCTATTGTTTCAGTCAGTCAGATCAGTCACTCAGTCATATCTGACTCTGCAACCCCATAGACTGTAGCACACCAGGCTTCCCTGTTAATCACCAAATCTCAGAGTTAACTCAAACTCATGTTTATTAAGTTGGTGATGCCATTCAACCATCTCATCCTCTGCATTCTTCTTCTTCTCCCACCTTCAATCTTCCCCAGCATCAGGGTCTTTTCAAATGAGTCAGTTCTTCAGATAAGGTGGCCAAAGTATTGGAGTTTCAGCTTCAGCATCCGTCCTTGCAATGAACATCCAGGACTGATCTCCTTTAGGATGGACTGGTTGGATCTCCTTGCAGTCCAAGGGACTCTCAAGAGTCTTCTCCAACACCACAGTTCAAAGGCATCAATTCTTCGGTACTCAGCCTTCTTCACAGTCCAGCTCTTACATTCATACATGACTACTGGAAAACCATAACCTTGACTAGACAGACCATGTCTCTGCATTGTTTATTGTACTCTATTTCTTTGTCCATCTACTTAGGTTGTTTTTGATCTTGCTTTTTGAATAATGCTTCAAATAATATAGATATGTAGATAAATCATAGTTCCTGATTTTGTTCTTCTGTATATATTCAGTTTTCCCAACACATTGAAGAGAATTTCCTTTCCCCATGCTCTATACTTGGACCCATATTTTAAAATAAGTTAGCTATATATGGATGGGTTTATTTATGAGCTTTCTATTCTGTTCACTGATTTATGTGTATGTTTTTGTGTCAGCCCCTTACTGTTTTGACTAGTAAAGTTTTGGAATGTATTTTGAAATCAGAAAGTGTGATGTCACTAGCTTCATTCTGCTTTCTCCTGAATGGGATCTTATGATTTAAAAAAAAAAAAAGATTTAGCAATCATTTGATGAAACTGAACAAGTCTAGCATCTCTGTTCAGGTTTTTTTAGTATAATTTTATTTACTTATTTAATTTTGCTGTATGTGGTCTTCATTGATGCATAGGCTTTTCTTTTGTGTTGAGTTGGGGCTACTCTCTGGTTGAAGTGCTGGCTTCTCGTTGCAGTCACATCTCTTGTTTCAGGATACGGATTCTAGGGCATGCAAGCTTCAGTAGCTGTGGCACATGGGCTCAGTATCTGTAGTTCCCAGGCTCAAAAGCATAGGCTCAATACTGTGGCACATGGGCTTGGTTACTCCATGGTATGTTGGATCTTCCAGGCTCAGGGATGGAACCATGTCTTCTGCATTGGTAGGTGGATTCTTTACCACTGAGCCACCAGGGAAGCCCAGGCTCTTATGAATTTTATGATTATTTTTGTATTCCTAGTAAATATTGCATTGCTATTAATTATACCTCAATTAAATAGCTTCAAACAAAAAGCCATTGAACTTTTGATAGGGATTGTATTGAATCTGTGATTTGATTTGTCAGTTGTATCCATTTTAACAACATTTTTTCTTCCAATTTATGAACATGGGGTACCTTTTCATTTATTTGCACCTTCAATTTCTTTCACTTATGTCATATTTTTCAGTGTACAAATTGTTCACTTTCTTGGTTAAATTTATTCCTAAGAATGTATTCTTTCTGATGCCATTGTATATGAGATTTTTTTTTCTTTTGTGTACTTCATTGTTTCTACATGTAATCAAAACTAATTTATGTCAGTTTATTTTTATTCTACAATTTTCTTGAATTTCTTTTATTAGGTGAAGTTTTTTGGCATTTTCTATATGTAAGATCATGTCTACTATGCAGTCTTTAAATATGACTTCTTGCTCTTAGTATCATGTAGTTGAGGTTTATGTGTATGAATGGGACTATCATCAGTCCATTACCACTGAGCCACCAGGGAAGCCCAGGCTCTTATGAATTTTATGATTATTTTTGTATTCCTAGTAAATATTGCATTGTTATTAATTATACCTCAATTAAATAGCTTCAAACAAAAAGCCATTGAACTTTTGATAGGGATTTTATTGAATCTGTGACTTGATTTGTCAGCTGTATCCATTTTAACAATATTTTTTCTTCCAATTTATGAACATGGGGTACCTGTTCATTTATTTGCACCTTCAAATTCTTTCACTTATGTCATATTTTTCAGTGTACAAATTGTTCAGTTTCTTGGTTAAATTTATTCCTAAGAATTTATTCTTTCTGATGCCATTGTATATGAGATTTTTTTTCTTTTGTGTACTTCATTGTTTCTACATGTAATCAAAACTAATTTATGTCAGTTTATTTTTATTCTACAATTTTCTTGAATTTCTTTTATTAGGTGGAGTTTTTGGCATTTTCTATATGTAAGATCATGTCTACCATGCGGTCTTTAAATATGACTTCTTGCTCTTAGTATCATGCATTTGAGGTTTATGTGTATGAATGGGACTATCATCAGTCCATTTATTTGACTGGTAGATATTATTCCATTTTATGGAGGTATTCCAGTTCATTTAACCTTTTCTTAAGTAAGAGATGTTTTGGTTGTTTTAAGCAATTTGAAAGAGTTTTTGGCATTTTCTATATGTAAGATCATGTCTACCATGCGGTCTTTAAATATGACTTCTTGCTCTTAGTATCATGCATTTGAGGTTTATGTGTATGAATGGGACTATCATCAGTCCATTTATTTGACTGGTAGATATTATTCCATTTTATGGAGGTATTCCAGTTCATTTAACCTTTTCTTAAGTAAGAGATGTTTTGGTTGTTTTAAGCAATTTGAAATTATGCATAAATTTTCAACAAGTACTCATGTATAGCTATTACAAATAATCAGAAAAATATGAAATAACTACTTTCAAGATACTAGATATCAGGAAAAATTTGCAGTGATCACTCAGAGATGGGGAAAAAACAAGTTTATCTGTAGGCTTTTTCCAGTTTACTACTTTTAACAGTTTTATTTTTTATTTTAAATATAAAATTATTTATTTTAATTGGAGGCTAATTACTTTACAATATTGTAGTGGTTTTGCCATACATTGACATAACTCCACCATGGGTTTACATGTGTTTCCTGTCCTGAACCCCCCACCCTCCTCCCTTCCAATCCCATCCCTCTGGGTCATCCCAGTGCAGCAGTCCCGAGCACCCTGTCTCATGCATCAAAACTGGACTGGTGATTCATTTCACATATGATAATATACATATTTCAATACCATTCTCCCAAATTGTCCCACCCTTACCCTTTCCTACAGAGTCCAAAAGACTATTCTATACATCTGTGTCTCTTTTGCTGTCTCACATACAGGGTCATCATTACCATCTTTCTAAATTCCATATATATATGTTAGTATACTGTATTGGTGTTTTTCTTTCTGGCTTACTTCACTCTGTATAATCAGCTCCAGTTTCATCCACCTCATTAGAACTGATTCAAATGTATTCTTTTTAATGGCTGAGTAATGTTCCATTGTGCATATGTACCACAGCTTTCTTATCCATTCGTCTGCTGATGCACATCTAGGTTGCTTCCATGTCCTGGCTATTATAAACAGTGCTGTGATGAATATTGGGGTACATGTGTCTCTTTCAATTCTGGTTTTCTCGGTGTGNTCCAGCATTTATTGCTTGTAGACTTTTGGATAGCAGCCATTCTGACCTGCATGAGATGGTACATCATTGTGGTTTTGATTTACATTTCTCTGATGATGAGTGATATTGAGCATCTTTTCATGTGTTTGCTAGCCATCTGTATGTCTTCTTGGAGAAATGTCTGTTTAGTTCTTTGGCCCATTAGTTGATTGGGTCGTTTATTTTTCTGGAGTTGAGCTGCAGGAGTTGCTTGTATATTTTTGAAATTAATTTTTTTTCAGTTGTTTCATTTTCTATTATTTTCTCCCATTCTGAAGGCTGTCTTTTCACCTTGCTTATAGTTTCCTTTGTTGTTCAAAAACTTTAAAGTCTAATTAGGTCCCATTTGTTTATTTCTGCTTTTACTTCTAATATTCTGGAAGGTGGGTCATAGAGGATTCTGCTGTGATTTATGTCAGAGAGTATTTTGCCTATGTTTTCCTCTAGTTTTATAGTTTCTGGTCTTACGTTTAGATCTTTAATCCATTTTGAATTTGGTTTTGTGTATGGTGTTAGAAAGTGTTCTAGTTTCATTCTTTGACCAGTTTTCCCAGAACCACTTGTTAAAGAGATTGTCTTTTCTTCATTGTATATTTTTGCCTCTGTTGAAGATAAGGTGTCCATAGGTGTATGGATTTATCTCTGGGCTTCCTATTTTGTTCCATTGATCTACATTTCTTTCTTCTTCTTCTTCTTCTTTTTTTTTTTTTTTAGCATAAAGTCTCCCTTTTATTGCATCTTCTATACTGTCTTGACTGTGGCTTTGTAGTAGAGCCTGAAATCAGGCAGGTTGATTCCTCCAGTTGTGTTCTTTTTTCTCAATATTGCTTTGGCTATTCGAGGTTTTTTGTATTTCCATACAAATTGTGAAATTATTTGTTCTAGTACTGTGAAAAATACTGTTGGTAGCTTGATAAGGATTGCATTGAATGTATAGATTGCTTTGGGTAGTATACTCATTTTCACTATATTGATTCTTCCAATCCATGAACATGGTTTAATCTTTATCTATTTGTGTCCTCTTCGATTTCTTTCACCAGTGTTTTATAGTTTTCTATATATAGGTCTTTTGATTCTTTAGGTAGATACATTCCTAAATATTTTATTCTTTTCATTGCAATGGTGAATGGGATTGTTCCCTTAATTTCTCTTTCTGTTTTCTCATTGTTAGTGTATAGAAATGCAAGGGATTTCTGTGTGTTAATTTTATATCCTGTAACTTTGCTATATTCATTGATTAGCTCTAGTGATTTTCTGGTGGAGTCTTTAGGGTTTTCTATGTAGAGGATCATGCCATCTGCAAACAGTGAGAGTTTTGCTTCTTCTTTTCCAATTTGGATTCCTTTTATTTCTTTTTTTTCTCTGACTGCTGTGGCCAAAACTTCCAAAACTATGTTAAATAGTTGTGGTGAGAGTGGGCACAGTTGTCTTGTTCCTGACTTTAGGGAAAATGCTTTCAATTTTTTCACCATTGAGGATAATGTTTGCTGTGGATTTCTCATACATAGCTTTTATTATGTTGAGGTATGTTCCTTCTATTCCTGCTTTCTGAAGGGTTTTTGTCATAAATGGATATTGAATTTTGTCAAAGACTTTCTCTGCATCTATTGAGATAATCATATGATTTTTATCTTTCAATTTGTTGTTGTGGTGTACTATGTTGATTGATTTGCAGATATTGAAGAATCTTTGCATCCCTGGGATAAAGCCTACTTGGTCATGATGTATGATCTTTTTAATATGTTTTTGGATTCTGTTTGCTAGAATTTTGTTAAGGATTTTTTCATCTATGTTCATCAGTGATATTGGCCTATAGTTTTCTTTTTTTTGTGGCATATTTGCCTGGTTTTGTTATTAGGGTGATGGTGGCCTCATAGAATGAATTTGGAAGTTTACCTTCCTCTGCAATTTTCTGGAAGAGTTTGAGTAGGATAGGTGTTAGCTCTTTAAATTTTTCAAGTTGTGGTATAAGAAGTGTTATGTCAGAGGATCTTGGTAGACTCCTTGAGTTCAGAAGTGAAGTTGAGTGTCTGGGAATACAAAGACAGCTAGAATACTGAGAGTAGAATACTGCAGAGGATAGACCTATAGACCTGGGGGTTGGGGAGAGAGAGACAGAAAGAGGCAGAGAAAGAGTGAGGGAAAGAATTCTGGAAGACTTGAGAGGATTCCCCTCAGCTTCAGTGGTGAGTTGAGGAAACTGTCTAAAGCTGGGGAAAGAATTTCAGATGGATTAGAGATAAGAGTGGTTGGTGCTCACACTGGGCCAGGAATAGTGCATATTCTCATCAGATGAAAAACCTGATAGTTCACAGGGCCAGTGTATTGATCTCCATGTCATTATGTGCTATCCTTTGTGATTTCTTCTTACACTGTTTGTCTTAAAGTCTATATTGCTTTATACAAATATTGCTACATTGGACTTCTTTTTGTTTCTCTTTTCTTGGGATATCTTTTTCCTTCCTCAGTCTTTAATTCTGTATTGTGTTCTCAAGTCTAATTGGTATTTTATAAACAGCTTATGTATAGGTCTCTTTATGTTCATTCAGTCACTCTCTGTCTTTGGAGCTTTTAATCCATATATAGAGAGAGTAATTATTGATAGGTATGTACGCTCTGTCATTTTGTTAATTGTATTTGACTTGTCTTTGTAGCTCACTTTTAGCTTATCTACCCTTGTGATTTGATGACTACCTTTATTGTTATGTTTGGATTGTTACTTCATTTGTCTGTGTGTATCTATTAAACGGACTTCCCTGATAGCTCAGTTGGTAAAGAATCCACCTGCAATGCAGGAGACCTTGGTTTGATCCCTGGGTTGGGAAAATCACCTGGAGAAGAGAAAGACAACCCATTCCAGTATTCTGGCCTGGAGAATTCCATGGGCTGTATAATCTAGGAGGTTGCAAAGAGTTATTTATTAAATAATTTAATTCATTTTTTATTAAATAATTTTGCTTGTTTTTACATAGGGCATATATATATGTATATAACTATTTTAATATGTATTTAATTATTTTAGTATTTATTAATTATTTAATATTTATTTAATATGGATGTGAGAGTTGGACTGTGAAGAAGGCTGAGTGCCGAAGAATTGATGCGTTTGAACTGTGGTGTTGGAGAAGGCTTTTGAGTGTCCCTTGGACTGCAAGGAGATCCAACAAGTCCATTCTGGTTGAAGGAGATCAACCCTGGGATTTCTTTGGAAGGAATGATGCTAAAGCTGAAACTCCAGTACTTTGGCCAACTCATGAGAAGAGTTGACTCATTGGAAAAGACTTTGATGCTGGGAGTGGTTGAGGGCAGGAGAGGAAGGGGACGACCGAGGATGAGATGGCTAGATGGCATCACTGACTCAATGGATGCGAGTCTGAGTGAACTCCGGGAGATGGTGATGTACAGGGAGGCCTGGCGTGCTGCAATGCATGGGGTCGCAAAGAGTCGGACACAACTGAGCAACTGAACTGAACTGAACTGAATATGTATTTAATTATTAAAATACAGTTCAACTGCATTTTAACTATCATGAACTTTTACTCTTTTTCTTCATATTTACTCTTGATTTGGTATTTTATATCTTTTTGTTTTGTGTATCCCTTAACTATGTTTCTAATTTTTCTAGTAAACTTCTTACTATCTTCATAAGTGGTTGACCTAATACCTTACTGCCTTTAATCTATATTTGAATTTTCCAATGAGATTTTCTATTTATGATTTTTACATTGCTAATTGTTGCCTTTTTAAAAATTGTTTTGCTTATAGAAGTCCTTTTAATATTTCTTATAAATCTAGTTTCATAGTGTTGAGCTTTCTGAGCCTTTCCTTGCCTGTTAACCTTTTGATTGCTCATTCAAATCTGAATAAAAGCCTTGTCCAGTAGTTTGTTCTGGGTTGTAGGTTTTCCCCTTTCAGTATTTTCAATAATTAGTTTTTTTATATCTGAATTAATGATATAATGTTTATATATTTGACCAAACAACAAGGCAGAATGAAGCTGTAAATAAAAAGAATGCAAAACTTCTTCTGGAAAGTAGGAAAATACATAACAAACTAATCTTTAGTGAAGCAAAAAGACTGGGCTGACATTTTGCTTTTGTCTGGCAATAGTTTCAGCATAGTTCTTAAGCTGTATTTTTTTTTCTCCATGTTTTTACATCTTTCTGGGGCTTCCCTGGTAACTCAGTGGTAAAGAATCTGCCTGCAGTGCATGAGCCACAGGAGATGCAAGTTAGATCCCTGGGTCAGGATAATCCCCTGGACGAGGCCATGGCAACCCACTCCAGTATTTTGCCTGGAGAATCCCATGGGCTGAGGAGCCCAGCAGGGTCCATAGGGTCACAGAGAGTCAGACACAACTGAAGTGACTGAGCACACACATCTTTCTGACCCTAATTCTGTGGTTTGGTTTAGTAGTACTTTTACACACAGATGTACTTTTAAAAGTTACTGGAAAATCCCAGTGAATTTAATTAAGCAAGAATCAGTCTTGGACACATTCCAGTTCTAAGATTTAATGATAAATGTGGCTACAAGGGATAACATATCCAATATTGTTTTCCTTTATTGGGAAAAAAATGATGCCTTTTTAAAAACTGATATGTATATATATTAGGAGGCTCTTTGTTAGGTTTATCACAATACATTATTAAAACATACATACACACAAGAAAGTCTCTCAAAATCTGAAGTCAAGCAGTCTGGCTCTACTAACATGATAGAGTGAGAAAGGCTGAACTATAGATTGTTTTTCTTTTTTTCTATTTTGAAGTTAATAAAAATAGAAGTCATTAGAGATAAATTTCCCTGGGAAATGGCTAGTTGCTATTTTCCTGTGTAAATGGAGCTTTTCTTTGCCTTTTTGATAAATTATTCTAACATTGTAAAATTTTGTTTTTTTGCATGCACCTTGGAATATCTTTCAAAAAATTTGTAATGTAAATAGAAGCATTCTTATGAATAACCAGGAAAATTAATGGAGGAAATGAACAGGTAGCTGAGTGAAATAAAATATTTCCTCAAGTAAAAATGCAATCTATCTCCCTTGGTTCCCAAACTGGATGAAGACGAATTCTGCGTGTTTGTGAATAACTTAAAGATTCTTACTTCATATTGTAAGGAAATGGTGGGAACCAGAATTCATAATTTTGTTTCTTGTGTTGTGTTAAAATTAAATCATTTTGAAATAAATAATATGTAGGTTCCAATTCTAGTTTTATTACTTAAAATGTGTCATTCAGTTCAGTTCAGTTCAGTCGCTCAGTCGTGTCCGACTCTTTGAGACCCCATGAATCGCAGCACGCCAGGCCTCCCTGTCCATCACCATCTCCCAGAGTTCACTCAGACTCGTGTCCATGGAGTCAGTGATGCCACCCAGCCATCTCATCCTCGGTCGTCCCCTTCTCCTCCTGCCCCCAATCCCTCCCAGCATCAGAGTCTTTTCCATTGAGTCAACTCTTCACATGAGGTGGCCAAAGTACTGGAGTTTCAGCTTTAGCATCATTCCTTCCAAAGAAATACCAAGGTTGATCTCCTTCAGAATGGACTGGTTGGATCTCCTTGCAGTCCAAGGGACTCTCAAGAGTCTTCTCCAACACCACAGTTCAAAAGCATCAATTCTTCGGCACTCAGCCTTCCTCACAGTCCAACTCTCACATCCATACATGACCAATGGAAAAACCATAGCCTTGACTAGACGGACCTTAGTTGGCAAAGTAATGTCTCTGCTTTTGAATATGCTATCTAGGTTGGTCATAACTTTTCTTCCAAGGAGCAAACGTCTTTTAATTTAAGACAGTTAATAAGATATTCTTAGGTTCAGCTTTATCAATGATAAAATAGTGATTATAGTATACTTCTTACTGTAGATGTTAACTGTGGTACGTTAAATTGTGAGAGCATGATTAGAAGTCACTATAAGGGTTCTTTGGAGAAGACAATGGCAACCCACTCCAGTACTCTTGCCTGGAAAATCCCATGGATGGAGGAGCCTGGTAGGCTGCAGTCCATGGGGTTGCACAGAATCGGACATGACTGAAGTGAATTAGCAGCAGCAGCAGTAGAAGGGTTATGAGGAATTGAATGACATAACTGAAAGAAGTTTTAAAAGGTATAATTTGAGATGTTTCAGGAGAACACATTGTTGGAGGCTGGAAGAAAAGTGGAGAGACATGTCAGGAGGCTATTGCAGTGGACCAGGAAGAAAATGAGGGATAAAGAATGACCAAGTTTATGATTTATTTTGAAAGTAGAGACAAGAGACTTTGACAAAGATCAAAATATGGAAATGGAAAAGAAGTGAAGAACTCAGTAAGATTTTCTGTCTGAGCGGTTCCATTGAAGGTGGTACCATTTAATGAGATGGGAAACAACTCTTTATTGTGGAAAATTAACACCTCTTTATTGTGGAAAATTAAACATTTTTAGTATATATACTAAATTGATATCCAACTACTGATGTCCAAAATTGGAGATATAACATAGCATAATTTGATAATGTGTGTAGAGGTTAGGGCTGAGATAACACTGGATGGCACCAGTATTTATTGGTCAGGAAATGAGGAGCATCCTGCTAATGACCCTCAGAAAGGCATTTCAGTGAGTCCTTTGACAGTACAGGGCAGAGCTTCAGCTATTCTCACTGAGTGTGTGAATTACCTTATGTAGTTCTCAAGTATGAAAGCTTTGTAATGCTATAAGTGATGTATCTTTCCATCAAATTTCCTTCCCATCTTTTCTCATTCTTTGTTTTCCCTTTAAAACTCAGCAAAAGTGTTGCCTCCTCTAGGAAGCCCTTTCTGATTCCATTTTACCTGATATATTCCTACACAGTGATCTCTAGCATCATATGAATATTCTTAAAATGGCACACATTATATCAGTATGAGAATTTTCATCCTGTCATATATTACTAAGTGCAGAGAACTATGCCTTGTGCAACTTGGTAATCACAATATCTATGATGTATTGGACACCAATAAATTCTTACACATTCTTCTAATTGAATGAATAAATAAAAGATTAAACTTATAATGTATATAAAAGTTTTCCTCCTTTTCTTTGTAGGTAAGCAGCTTCTAATAAGTGAAGAAGTCAGTTTCTGTACAGACTAGATGGAACCAGAAAGCAATATAACTTATTTTATCCTCCTGGGCCTCACACAGAACCCAAAGGAGCAGAAAGTCCTTTTTGTGCTGTTCTTATTTTTCTACATTTTAACCATGGTTGGCAACATTCTCATTGTACTGACTGTAACTGTCAGTAAGACCCTGAACTCACCCATGTATTTCTTTCTTGCTAGTTTATCATTTGTAGACCTAATTTGTTCCTCTTCTATCTCCCCCAGGTTGATTTCAGATTTTTCTTTGGGAAAAAATACCATATCCTTTAAATCTTGCATGACTCAGCTGTTTATAGAGTACTTTTTTGGTGGATCAGAGTTAATCCTTCTGTTGGTGATGGCCTATGACCGCTGTGTGGCCATCTGTAAGCCCTTGCATTATTCAGTGATCATGAGACAAGAGGTGTGTGTTGTGCTGCTGCTGGTGCCCTGGGTTGGAGGTAGTCTACACTCAGTAATTCAACTTACCACTATTTATGGGCTCCCCTTCTGTGGTCCCATTGTCATTGGTCACCTTACATGTGACGTATTTCCATCACTGAAACTGGTCTGTACTGACACCTATGTCATTGGCATCCTAGTTGTGGCCAATGGAGGACTGTTGTGTATTATCGTGTTTCTGCTTTTACCTGTCTCCTATGGAGTCATCCTGCATTCTTTGAAGAACCTGAGTCAGGAAGGGAGGCAGAAAGCCCTCCAGACCTGTGGTTCCCACATCACTATGGTTGTTTATTTCTTTGTTCCCTGTACTTTCGTGTATGCAAGACCTGTTAAGACCTTCCCCACTGACAAATCAATGAGTGTGTTTTATACAGTCATAACCCCCATACTTAACCTATTAATCTACAGCCTAAGAAATCCTGAGTTGACTAATGCTATGAAGAAGCTCTGGAGAAGAAAAAGGCAGGTCAAGTTTTAAATAAGTGCATTATCCTTCATGAAGTTATAAATTAAGCAACAGGGCCAATCTCTTTGGAATGTAAATATCTTCATAAATGCAACTTTTCTCTTTTTTCTCAAGAAATTAAGATAATCATAATAAAGGATGAACTCTAAGTTTGTGCTATTAATAATTCCCAGCTATAATGTAAACTTCATAACATAAACTTCATAACACTACACTTAAATGGATGAATGCATTTTCAGTAGGGTGTCAGTAACTATGGAGAAGGCAAGGGCACTCCACTCCAGTACTCTTGCCTGGAAAATCCCATGGATGGAGGAGCCTGGAAGGCTGCAGTCCATGGGGTTGCTGAGAGTCAGATAGTACATGGGGTTGCTGAGGGTCGGACACGACTGAGCGACTTCACTTTCACTTTTCACTTTCATGCATTGGAGAAGGAAATGGCAACCCACTCCAGTGTTCTTGCCTGGAGAATCCAAGGGACGAGAGATCCTGGTGGGCTGCCATCTATGAGGTCGCACAGAGTCGGACATGACTGAAGTGACTTAGCAGCAGTCAGTAACTAACATGTAACACATTAGCTAATGGAATTATTGTAGAGTTATCCTAATTTTAAATTAACTTTGTATTTACTTTTGTTACTTTCTCATTGTTAGTTTGATTTTAGCTCAGAACCTTGTCTATTTATTGTTTTTAGTGTATTACTTAAAATATTTAATGCTATGTAGACCTTCTTTGTTCCATTTCATTTGTCTTACACACAAAAATTATAATATTTTAATCTTTCAATTAAATATTGAATGTATGATGGGATAATAATAAATACTAAAAATAAAATACATGCAAAATGAAATCTTACAGAATAAACTTCTTCCCTATTTCATAACTGGGTCTCCAATTTGTCCAGATGCAAATATAGAACAAGTGTATTTTTATGTATCTATGTTTATGCCTTTGTAAATAAATCTTCTATTTTACTACCTAGGGTCCTGAAGATCTTTACATACCGGTCTATAGAGCTCTAATTCATTCTAGTTTCCTCATACTTTTTAACTTCTTTATAAAGATGCACTAGAATTTAGGTATCCAATCTTGTTTATGTTTTGTTTTTTTTTTTCTGCCTTTTTCTTGGATAAATGATTCTGCAATGAAGTCTTTTTGAAATTTTATTATTAACAAACATGTGGTCCTCACATCACTATGTTTTTTTTCTTTGTTATCTATATTTTCATACAGGTAAGACCTGCTAAAATCTTCCCATTGACTAATCCATTTACTAATTAAGAGTGTTTAATACTTGTAACCTTAATGTCAGCTCATGAATCTTTAATTTGTGGAATTTACATATGACAAATAGTGTGAAGAAAAGATACACAATAAACATCATATTTTGTAGTAAATAAGTGCATTACACACCATGAACAGAGCTATTGGACATTAGGGTGCATTTTTCTGGAATTCAGAAGCCATAAATCTAATGCTGATTTTCCTTTCTTCAAATAATTTATCATAATTCTAGTTAAACAACGACTTAAATAGCTGTGCTATTAATACTATTTTCCATCCCTGCTAAAATGTAAAGTTTATAATTACTTTTTATTATTCTACCTAGATAGGTGTAAAGCCTGTATAGCAGAAAGGCAATATATATAATGATTTAGTAAGGAAATTTCTATATAGTCACACATTATTCATTATATATTTATCTATTTTACTTTTTTGCAGAGAGAGTATCATTTTTTTTTATTTTATTTTTACTTTATTTTACTTTACAATACCGTATTGGTTTTGCCATACATTGACATGAATCCACCATGGGTGTATATTAGCTCCCAATCCCGAATCCCCCTCCCACCTCCCACCCCACATCATCTCTCTGGATCATCCCCGTGCACCAGCCCCAGGCATCCTGTATCCTGTATCGAACATAGGCTTGTGCTTCGTTCTTACATGTTAGTTTACATGTTTCAATGCCATTCTCCCAAATCATCCCACCCTCTCCCTCTCCCACAGAGTCCAAAAGTCCGTTCTATACATCTGTGTCTCTTTTGCTGTCTCGCATACAGGGTCATCATTGCCATCTTTCTAAATTCCATATATATGTGTCAGTATACTGTATTGGTGTTTTTCTTTCTGGCTTACTTCACTCTGTATAATAGGTTCCAGTTTCATCCATCTCATTAGAACTGATTCAAATGAATTCTTTTTAATGGCTGAGTAATACTCCATTGTGTATATGTACCACAGCTTTCTTATCCATTCATCTGCTGATGGACATCTAGGTTGTTTCCATGTCCTGGCTATTATAAACAGTGCTGCAATGAACATTGGGGTACATGTGTCTCTTTCAATTCTGGTTTCCTCGGTGTGTATGCCCAGCAGTGGGATTGCTGGGTCATAAGGCAGTTCTATTTGCAGTTTTTTAAGGAATCTCCACACTGTTCTCCATAGTGGCTGTACTAGTTTGCATTCCCACCAGCAGTGTAAGAGGGTTCCCTTTTCTCCACACCCTCTCCAGCATTTATTGCTTGTAGACTTTTGGATCGCAGCCATTCTGACTGGTGTGAAATGGTACCTCATTGTGGTCTTGATTTGCATTTCCCTGATAATGAGTGATGTTGAGCATCTTTTCATGTGTTTGTTAGCCATCCGTATGTCTTCTTTGGAGAAATGTCTGTTTAGTTCTTTGGCCCATTTTTTGATTGGGTCATTTATTTTTCTGGAGTTGAGCTGCATAAGTTGCTTGTATATTTTTGAGATTAGTTGTTTGTCAGTTGCTTCATTTGCTATTGTTTTCTCCCATTCAGAAGGCTGTCTTTTTACCTTGCTTATAGTTTCCTTTGTTGTGCAGAAGCTTTTAATTTTAATTAGATCCCATTTGTTTATTTTTGCTTTTATTTCCTGTATTCTGGGAGGTGGATCATAGAGGATCCTGCTTTGATTTATGTCGGAAAGTGTTTTGCCTATGTTCTCCTCTAGTAGTTTTATAGTTTCTGGTCTTACGTTTAGATCTTTAATCCATTTTGAGTTTATTTTTGTGTGTGGTGTTAGAGAGTGATCTAGTTTCATTCTTCTACAAGTGGTTGACCAGTTTTCCCAGCACCACTTGTTAAAGAGATTGTCTTTACTCCATTGTATATTCTTGCCTCCTTTGTCGAAGATAAGGTGTCCATATGTGTGTGGATTTATCTCTGGGCTTTCTATTTTGTTCCATTGATCTATATTTCTGTCTTTGTGCCAGTACCATACTGTCTTGATGACTGTGGCTTTGTAGTAGAGCCTGAAGTCCGGCAAGTTGATTCCTCCAGTTCCGTTCTTCTTTCTCAAGATTGCTTTGGCTATTCGAGGTTTTTTGTATTTCCATACAAATCTTGAAATTATTTGTTCTAGTTCTGTGAAAAATACCGCTGGTAGCTTGATAGGGATTGCATTGAATCTGTAGATTGCTTTGGGTAGTATACTCATTTTCACTATATTGATTCTTCCAATCCATGAGCATGGTATATTTTTCCATCTATTAGTGTCCTCTTTGATTTCTTTCATCAGTGTTTTATAGTTTTCCATATATAGGTCTTTAGATTCTTTAGGTAGATATATACCTAAGTATTTTATTCTTTTCGTTGCAATGGTGAATGGAATTGTTTCCTTAATTTCTTTTTCTACTTTCTCATTATTAGTGTATAGGAATGCCAGGGATTTCTGTGTGTTGATTTTATATCCTGCAACTTTACTATATTCATTGATTAGCTCTAATAATTTTCTGGTGGAGTCTTTAGGATTTTCTATGTAGAGGATCATGTCATCTGCAAACAGTGAGAGTTTTACTTCTTCTTTTCCAATTTGGATTCCTTTTATTTCTTTTTCTGCCCTGATTGCTGTGGCCAAAACTTCCAGAACTATGTTGAATAGTAGCGGTGAAAGTGGGCACCCTTGTCTTGTTCCTGACTTTAGGGGAAATGCTTTCAGTTTTTCACCATTGAGGATAATGTTTGCTGTGGGTTTGTCATATATAGCTTTTATTATGTTGAGGTATGTTCCTTCTATTCCTACTTTCTGGAGAGTTTTTATCATAAATGGATGTTGAATTTTGTCAAAGGCCTTCTCTGCATCTATTGAGATAATCATATGGCTTTTATTTTTCAATTTGTTAATGTGGTGAATTACATTGATTGATTTGCGGATATTGAAGAATCCTTGCATCCCTGGGATAAAGCCCACTTGGTCATGGTGTATGATCTTTTTAATGTGTTGTTGGATTCTGATTGCTAGAATTTTGTTAAGGATTTTTGCATCTATGTTCATCAGTGATATTGGCCTGTAGTTTTCTTTTTTGGTGACATCTTTGTCAGGTTTTGGTATTAGGGTGATGGTGGCCTCATAGAATGAGTTTGGAAGTTTACCTTCCTCTGCAATTTTCTGGAAGAGTCTCAGTAGGATAGGTGTTAGCTCTTCTCGAAATTTTTGGTAGAATTCAGCTGTGAAGCCGTCTGGACCTGGGCTTTTGTTTGCTGGAAGATTTCTGATTACAGTTTCAATTTCCGTGCTTGTGATGGGTCTGTTAAGATTTTCTATTTCTTCCTGGTTCAGTTTTGGAAGTTTGTATTTTTCTAAAAATTTGTCCATTTCTTCCACGTTGTCCAATTTATTGGCATATAATTGCTGATAGTAGTCTCTTATGATCCTTTGTATTTCTGTGTTGTCTGTTGTAATCTCTCCATTTTCATTTCTAATTTTATTGATTTGATTTTTCTCTCTTTGTTTCTTGATGAGTCTGGCTAATGGTTTGTCAATTTTATTTATTTTTTCAAAGAACCAGCTTTTGGCTTTGTTGATTTTTGCTATAGTCTCTTTTGTTTCTTTTGCATTTATTTCTGCCCTAATTTTTAAGATTTCTTTCCTTCTATTAGCTCTGGGGTTCTCCATTTCTTCCTTTTCTAGTTGCTTTAGGTGTAGAGTTAGGTTATTTATTTGACTTTTTTCTTGCTTCTTGAGGTGTGCCTGTATTGCTATGAACTTTCCTCTTAGCACTGCTTTTATAGTGTCCCATAGGTTTTGGGTTGTTGTGTTTTCATTTTCATTCGTTTCTATACATATTTTGATTTCTTTTTTGATTTCTTCTGTGATTTGTTGGTTATTTAGAAGTGTGTTGTTCAGCCTCCATATGTTGGAATTTTTAATAGTTTTTCTCTTGTAATTGAGATCTAATCTTAATGCATTATGGTCAGAGAAGATGCTTGGAATGATTTCGATTTTTTTGAATTTATCAAGGTTAGATTTATGGCCCAGGATGTGATCTATCCTGGAGAAGGTTCCGTGAGCACTTGAGAAAAAGGTGAAATTCATTGTTTTGGGGTGAAATGTCCTATAGATATCAATTAGGTCTAATTGTTCTATTGTATTATTTAAAGTTTGGGTTTCTTTGTTAATTTTCTGTTTAGTTGATCTGTCCATAGATGTAAGTGGGGTATTAAAGTCTCCCACTATTATTGTGTTATTGTTAATATCTCCTTTCATACTTGTTAGCATTTGTCTTACATATTGCGGTGCTCCTATGTTGGGTGCATATATATTTATAATTGTTATGTCTTCTTCTTGGATTGATCCTTTGATCATTATGTAGTGGCCTTCTTTGTCTCTTTTCACAGCCTTTGTTTTAAAGTCTATTTTATCGGATATGAGTATGGCTACTCCTGCTTTCTTTTGGTCTCTATTTGCATGGAATATCTTTTTCCAGCCCTTCACTTTCAGTCTGTATGTGTCCCTTGTTTTGAGGTGGGTCTCTTGTAGGCAGCATATATAGGGGTCTTGTTTTTGTATCCATTCAGCCAGTCTTTGCCTTTTGGTTGGGGCATTCAACCCATTTACGTTTAAGGTAGTTATTGATAAGTATGATCCCGTTGCCATTCACTTTATTGTTTTGGGTTCGGGTTTATACGCCCTTTTTGTGTTTCCTGTCTAAAGAATATCCTTTAGCATTTGTTGGAGAGCTGGTTTGGTGGTGCTGAATTCTCTCAGTTTTTGCTTTTCTGTAAAGGTTTTTATTTCTCCTTCATATTTGAATGAGATCCTTGCTGGGTACAGTAATCTGGGCTGTAGGTTATTTTCTTTCATCACTTTAAGTATGTCTTGCCATTCCCTCCTGGCCTGAAGAGTTTCTGTTGAAAGATCTGCGGTTATCCTTATGGGAATCCCCTTGTGTGTTATTTGTTGTTTTTCCCTTGCTGCTTTTAATATTTGTTCTTTGTGTTTGGTCTTTGTTAATTTGATTAATATATGTCTTGGGGTGTTTCGCCTTGGGTTTATCCTGTTTGGAACTCTCTGGGTTTCTTGGACTTGGGTGATTATTTCCTTCCCCATTTTAGGGAAGTTTTCAACTATTATCTCCTCTAGTATTTTCTCATGGTCTTTCTTTTTGTCTTCCTCTTCTGGGATTCCTATTATTCGAATGTTGGAGCGTTTCATATTGTCCTGGAGGTCTCTGAGATTGTCCTCATTTCTTTTAATTCGTTTTTCTTTTTCCCTCTCTGATTCATTTATTTCTACCATTCTATCTTCTATTTCACTAATCCTATCTTCTGCCTCCGATATTCTACTATTTGTTGCCTCCAGAGTGTTTCTGATCTCATTCATTGCATTATTCATTGTATATTGGCTCTTTTTTATTTCTTCTAAGTCCTTGTTAAACCTTTCTTGCATCTTCTCAATCCTTGTCTCCAGGCTATTTATCTGTGATTCCATTTTGATTTCAAGATTTTGGATCATTTTCACTATCAATATTCGGAATTCTTTCTCAGGTAGATTCCCTATCTCTTCCTCTTTTGTTTGGTTTGGTGGGTTTTTCTCCTGTTCCTTAACCTGCTGGGTATTCCTCTGTCTCTTCATCTTGGTTATATTGCTGCGTTTGGGATGGTCTTTCTATATTCTAGGAGTTTGTGGAGTTCTCTTTATTATGGAGTTTCCTCACTGTGGGTGGAGTTGTATCAGTGGCTTGTCAAAGTTTCTTGGTTAGGGAGGCTTGTGGTGGAGTTCTGGTGAGTGGAGCTGGATTTCTTCTCTCTGGAGTGCTATGAAGTGTCCAGTAATGGGTTGTGAGATGTCAATGCTTTGGAGTAACTTTGAGCTGCCTGTATATTGAAGTTCAGGGGTGTGTTCCTGTGTTGCTGGAGAATTTGTGTGGTATGTCTTGCTCTGGAACTTGTTGGCCCTTGGGTCGTGCTTGATTTCCGTGTAGGTATGGAGGAGTTTGATGAGCTCCTATCGATTAATGTTCCCTGGATTTAGGAGTTCTTTGATGCTCTTGGGATTTGGACTTAAGTCTCCTGCTTCTGGGTTTCAGTTTTATTTTTACAATAGTTCAAGGCTTCTCCATCTATACAGCTCCAATGATAAAACATCTAGGTTAAAGGTGAAAGGTTTCTCCACATTGAGGGACACCCAGAGAAGTTCACTGAATTACATGGAGAAGAGAAGAGTGAAGGGGTAGTTAGAGGTGACTGGGATGAGAAGAGGTGGGATCAAAAGAAGAGAGAGCGAGCTAGCCAGTAATCACTTCCTTATGTGCACTCCAGAGGTGTTCACAAAATTATACAGGGAAGAGGAGAGGGAGGAAGTAGATGGAGGTGGCCAGGAGGATAAAAGAGGGAAATGAAAAGGAGAGAGACAGATCCAGCTAGTAACCAGTTCCCTGAGTGTTCTCCACCATCTGGAAAACACAGAGATTCACAGAGTTGGATAGGGAAGAGAAGGGGGCGGGAAGAGACAGAGGCCACCTGGTGGAGAAAAAGGAGAGTCCAAAGGAGGAGAGAGCGGTCAAGCCAGGAATCTCGCTCTCAGGTAAAATTGGGTACTGAAGATTGGGTTTTTGAATGTACAAAATTGACAAGAAATACCAAAAAGCAAAGGTTAAAAATCTGGAGTAGAGATTGGATTTTCAAAAATACAATATTAAAAAAAAGAAGCAGAAGAAGAAAGAAAAAAAAAGAAAGAAAAAAGGAAAAAAAAAGCCACAAGAATTATTAAAAAGCAACATTACCCACAAAAAGACTAGATGTGTATAAGAGACAGCATATATAGGGGTCTTGTTAAGAAGAAGAAAGAAAAAAAAAGAAAGAAAAAAGGAAAAAAAAAGCCACAAGAATTATTAAAAAGCAACATTACCCACAAAAAGACTATATACGGTGTTTGCTTTAAAAAATAGGGTCTCTCTCTTCTTCTTTTTTTTTTTTGAAAAGTAATAAGAGTTTATAAAAATAAAAATTAGAGAAATAGAGGACTTACAGTTTAAGAAAGTTTTTTTAAAAAAAAGACAAAACATTCACACAACAATGTCAACGTAAAAAAAAAAAGAATGCTTGTAAAAATAGTAAAGATATATCTGACCCTTTCTCTGTCGTTGTGGGCAGTGTGGGGGTCACTTCCAAGGTGGTTCCCTCTGCTTAACTTCTGTTTGCTGGTCTCTTCAGTGTCTGATTTCCGTCTTAACTCAGGGAGGGTGGTGGTGGACACTATTTTTTTTTTTTTTTTTTTTTTTAGGCTCACTGTTCAGTCGTGCTGTGGAGAGGGACGGATGCTGCAAACAAATATTACTGGCATATGCTTGTAGTGTCTCATCCACACTTGTCTTTCCCCTGCTCACGGCGCACACTGCTCAGGCTCTAAGTTGATCTGCCGGGGAATCATCTGAGGCCGGTCCTAGGCTTCATGCACCTCTCTGGTCTAAGCCGCTCAGGCTCAGCGCTCAGGTAGCCTTCAGAGGTGCATATTTGGTTGGGCCTGCATTTTGTGCCCTTCCCAGGTCCGAGTAGCTCAGGAGTTTAGCGAGCGCAATTGCTGCGACTGGTCACCTTTCCCTGCTGCTCAGTTTTCTGGGTGTACCACTGGCGTTCCTTCTCAGGCAGATGATGACTGTCCAGAACCCCCAGAAGTCTTAGTTAGCAAAGAAGCCTGCTTGCATTTTGGTAGGTAATGACTCTCTTGGGCTGCAATTGTCCCCTTCCAGCCCTTAAGGCTCTGGCTGCCTGTCACAGGAGGGGGATGGTCTGCAGCCGGCTATTTCCATTCCATCCTTTGTTCTGTGTGCGGTCCTGGCGGTGTCTTATGTTCAAGCATTTCGCGTGGTAGCTATCCCACAGTCTGTATTGCTAGCCCAAGTTAGCTCGCTCTGGTCACGCGTAGGCCCTCGTGGGGCAGGCGTTCCCGCCCAATTCTTTGCAGCCCACGCCTCCCGCGGCCCAATTCTTACAAAGCACTGCAGTCTGTGCCTCCCGCTTCTCCCTGCCCAGCCCTGACTTGTTAGTGGCAGATGCAGGCATCTGCGCTGCTTTTCCGCTGGGGGAGTTACTGCTGGGCTCGTAATCTGTTGGTTTTATTTATTTATTTTTCCTTCCTGTTATGTTCCCCTCTGTGCTTCCAAGGCTCGCCCCAGACTCGGCAGTGAGAATGTTTCCTGGTGTTTGGAAACCTCTCTTCTTACGAGTCTCTTCCCAGGACGGGACTCCCTTTCCAAGACGGAGCTCCCTCCCTATCTCCTTTGTCTCTTTTTTTGTCTTTTATATTTTTTCCTACCTGTTTTTGAAGCCGATGATCTGCTTTTCTGGGTGTCTGATGTCCTCTGCCAGCATTCAGAAGTTGTTTTGTGGAATTTACTCAGCATTGAAATGTTCTTTTGATGAATTTGTGAGGGAGAAAGTGGTCTCCCCATCCTATACCTCTGCCATCTTGCAACCCATCCCTTCATCCTTTCTGGAGTTATTTCTCTACTGATCTCCAGTAGCATATTGGGTGCCTACTGACCTGGGGAGTTCCTCTTTCAGTATCCTGTCATTTTGCCTTTTCATACTGTTCATGGGGTTGTCAAGGCAAGAATACTGAAGTGGTTTGTCATTCCCTTCTCCAGTGGACCACATTCTGTCAGACCTCTCCATCATGACCCGCCCATCTTGTGTTGCTTGGCGGGCTTGGCTTAGTCTCATTGAGGGCAGACAGACTGAAAGCATTATAGTATACTAATGCATATATATGGGATTTAGACAGATGGTAACTATAACCCTGTATGCGAGACAGCAAAAGAGACACAGACGTATAGAACAGTCTTTTGGATTCTGTGGGAGAGGGCAACGGTAGGATGATTTGGGAGAATGGCATTGAAACATGTATAATATCATATGTGAAACAAATCACCAGTCCAGATTCTATGCATGAGACATCGGGGCTGGTGCACTGGGATGACCCAGAGGGATGGTATGGGGTGGAAGGTGGGAGGGGGCTTCAGGATGGTGAACACATGTACACTTGTGGCAGATTCATGTTGATGTATGGCAAAACCAATACTGTAAAGTAAAATAATAATGATAATAATAAATGCAGGGAAGAACATTTATAGGGTTGTCCCCCTGTTGCATTAATTGCTGTGTCATTACTCACAGCATGGCCTTCCCAGGTGGCGATAGTGGTAAACACCCCACCTGGCAGTGCAGAAAACATAAGAGATGGGCGTTTGGCCCCTGGGTCCAGAAGATCCCCTGAGAAAGGACATAGCAACCCATTCCCGTATTCTTGCCTGGAGAATCCTATGGACTGAAGAGCCAGACAGGCTACAGGCTGCAGAGTTGCAAAGAGTCAGATACAAACTGAAGCTACTTAGCACACACACACATACTCATAGCATAGTTCATGTCATGAAACAGGTACATGAAATTAAAAAAAAAAAAAGATAAGTGGATATCAGTTATCATGTGTAAATAAGTGATATAATCTTTGCATATTTAGCAAAACGTGAAGGCAAGATTAATTGATTATTAAATCAAGGGAAAGAAATCTTTCTACGGCAAGTAAGGAAATACTTGATAAGCTAGTGGTCATTGGTACAGAATGATTGAGAATGAATATCGTTCTTGACTGTCAATAATCTCAACATGATTTTAAAGATATTTTCTCTCCTTCTACATCTTTCTGATCAGATTTTAGTGGAAAATCCCAGTAAATTCAATTAAGCAAGAACCAGTCTTTGACACATTCCAGTTCTAATGAGGTTAGAAGGGATAAAATGTCGAGTGATCTTTACCCCCAAAGGAGGAAAATGATATTCTTTTAAAAACCAGTACAAATTTTATTGGAGGCCTTTTGCTAGTCTAAAGAACTGCATAAAACACACACACACACACACACGAATGTCTTTCAAAATCTTAGCTAGTTTGGCCACACCAACATGCAGAATAAAACCAAACAATTGCATGGTATTGTAATATCTTGAAATTAGTAGGAAGAGTAGTTATTTGAGATATATTTTCTTGGGAAATGGATCTTTACCATCTTATGTAAATATAGGATTTGCTGTTCTTTTTGACAAATTATCCTAACATGGCAAGCTTTTGCTTTTTCCGTGGTCACCATGGAATTTCTTTAAACAATCTCTCATACAAATAAAAACTGTTTTCTGAGTAACAGAATATTCCACTGAGAAAATGGACAGACAGCTGAAGGTAATAAAATATTTCCTGAAGCAATATGCAGTCTTTGCCCTCTTTCTTCATACTGGATGAGAGGAGAATTACAGGTCATTTTGAATAATTTGAAATCTTACTTCAGATTGTGAACAAGCCTTCTCAAGGTAAGATTATTAATAAATCATGATAACCAGGGTCACAATTGTGTGACTTGAAGATATTAAACCATTCTGAAATAAATCAAATATACATCATTATTTTACCTTTGTTAGTTACAATCTGTGCTTTGGGGCAAATTAATGAGATGCTCTCAGCCTCAATTATTTCAAATAAAAAATGGAAATTACTGGCAACTATAAATATTAAAGATGATTAATTGTGAGAATGTGACTGGAATACACTGTGGGAGTTTTCAACAGTTGAGAGATATAATCATAACAAGGCTTAAAGAGTATAATTTGTGCTGTTCCAAGAGAATAAATTGTTGAAGGGGAGAATAAAATTGGAAAGACTTGTTAGGAGTCTATAGCAGTGGGCCAGGAAGGAAATGGGATGGATATGGCAGGACATTATCAAATATGTGATATATTTTGAAAGTAGAGAAAGCAGAAATTGTTAATATTACCAATAAATAGATTGAGGGAAATAAGAGATTGAAAAATAATGTGAAATTTCTTTGTCTGAGCAATTATAATGAAGATGGTAACACTCAATGCCCTGGAGGAGGGCATGGCAACCCACTTCAGAGTTCTGGCCTGGAGAATACCGATGGACAGAGGAGCCTGGCAGGCTTCAGTCCATGAGGTTGCAAAGAGTCGGACATGACTGAGTGACTAAGTACAGCTCTCTATGAAATGGGAAAATGATTTTTTAAAAATATATAGTTGATTTACAATATTGTGTTAGTTTCAGGTGTACAAGGTGATTTAGTTATACATATATTTTTTTTCATAATTCTTTTCTGTTTTAGGTTATTATAAGATGTTTTATTTCTTGGCCCTATACAGTAAACCCTTTCTGTTTATACATTTTATGTACTGTAACGTGTATTTGCTAATACCATACTCCTATTTTATCTGCCTTTATATACACACAAACACACACACTCCATATCTTTATCCATTGATCTGTTGAAGGACACTGGACACATAGGTTGCATCCATATCTTAGCTACTGTGTATAGCACTGCTATGAACATTGGTGTGTGTGTATCTTTTTTCAAATTAGACTTTTCATCTTTTCTAGATAAATGTGCAGGCAAGGGATTGCTAGATGATATGATTACATTATTTTTATGTTTTTAGTAACTACCATACTGTTTTCTATACTGGCTGAAATAATTTGCATTCTTATCAGCAGTATAGAAGAGAAAATAACTTTTTATTGTGGAAAGTTTAAATGTAGGTTTATAAATAGTAAGTTGAGACCCAATTACAGATGTCAAAAATTACTCCTATTTTATCTGCCTTTATATACACACAAACACACACACTCCATATCTTTATCCATTGATCTGTTGAAGGACACTGCACACATAGATTGCATCCATATCTTAGCTACTGTATATAGCACTGCTATAAACATTGGTGTGTGTGTATCTTTTTTCAAATTAGAATTTTCATTGTTTCTAGATAAATATGCAGGCAAGGGATTGCTAGATGATATGGTTACATTATTTTTATGTTTTTAGTAACTACCATACTGTTTTCGATACTGGCTGAAATAATTTGCATTCTTATCAGCATTATAGAAGGGAAAATAACTTTTTATTGTGGAAAGTTTAAATGTAGGTTTATAAATAGTAAGTTGAGACCCAATTACAGATGTCAAAAATTGCTTATACAAGCTTGAAAATTAAAGTAGAGACATAGCTGAAGACAAAAATTTGACTAATGCAACATTTGCTGGTTAGGAAATGGAGGAATGTCCAACTAAAAGCCCTCAGAAAGAAGTCTCAGTGAGTTCTGAGACAATTCAGGCGAGTGGCCATCTATTCATAGTTTGATCTACTCACACTGAATGTGTAAAGTAGCTTATGTGGATCTCAATATTACATCTTTGTGACATAATAGCACATCTTTTCATGGAATTCCTTTTATATTTTCCTGTTCTTTCTCTATTTCTTTAAAATTCAGCTAAAGCACTGATTTCTCAAAGAAGCTTTCCCTGATTTCATATTGATTGGTGTATTTTTATACTATGACATTTGCATTTTGTGAATATTCTTATGATGGCACTTATTACATGCATCTGGAATTGTCTGAGCCCTCATTCTGCATCATAGCACTAAGGGAAGGAAACTGCATCATATTTGATTTGGTAATTAAAATGTCCATGACATATTGGACACAAATAGATACTCCATCAATTCAGTTCAGTTCAGTCACTCAGTTGTGTCTGACTCTTTGCAACCCCATGAATTGCAGCACGCCAGGCCATCCTGTCCATCACCAACTCCCAGAGTTNGAAGGAAACTGCATCATATTTGATTTGGTAATTAAAATGTCCATGACATATTGGACACAAATAGATACTCCATCAATTCAGTTCAGTTCAGTCACTCAGTTGTGTCTGACTCTTTGCAACCCCATGAATTGCAGCACACCAGGCCATCCTGTCCATCACCAACTCCCAGAGTTCACTCAAACTCACGTCCATCAAGTCGGTGATGCCATCCAGCCATCTCATCCTCGGTCGTCCCCTTCTCCTTCTGCCCCCAATCCCTTCCAGCATCAGAGTCTTTTCCAATGAGTCAACTGTTCGCATGAGGTGACCAAAGTACTGGAGTTTCAGCTTTATCGTTATTCTTTCCAAAGAACATCCAGGACTGATCTCCTTTAGAATGGACTGGTTGGATCTCCTTGCAGTCCAAGGGACTCTCAAGAGTCTTCCCCAACACCACAGTTCAAAAGAATCAATTCTTCAGTGCTCAGCTTTCTTCACAGTCCAATTCTCACATACATGCATACATGACTACTGGAAATGCCATAGCCTTGAGTAGATGGACCTTTGTTGTCAAAGTTATGTCTCTGCTTTTAAAAATGCTGTCTAGGTTGGTCATAACTTTCCTTCCAAGGAGTAAACGTCTTTTAACTTCATGGCTAACAGTCACCATCTGCAGTGATTTTGGAGCCCCCCCCCCAAAAAAAAAAAGATGATTAATTGTGAGAATGTGACTGGAATACACTGTGGGAGTTTTCAACAGTTGAGAGATATAATCATAACAAGGTTTAAAGAGTATAATTTGTGCTGTTCCAAGAGAATAAATTGTTGAAGGGGAGAATAAAATTGGAAAGACTTGTTAGGAGTCTATAGCAGTGGGCCAGGAAGGAAATGGGATGGATATGGCAGGACATTATCAAATATGTGATATATTTTGAAAGTAGAGAAAGCAGAAATTGTTAATATTACCAATAAATAGATTGAGGGAAATAAGAGATTGAAAAATAATGTGAAATTTCTTTGTCTGAGCAATTATAATGAAGATGGTAACACTCAATGCCCTGGAGGAGGGCATGGCAACCCACTTCAGAGTTCTGGCCTGGAGAATACCGATGGACAGAGGAGCCTGGCAGGCTTCAGTCCATGAGGTTGCAAAGAGTCGGACATGACTGAGTGACTAAGTACAGCTCTCTATGAAATGGGAAAATGATTTTTTAAAAATATATAGTTGATTTACAATATTGTGTTAGTTTCAGGTGTACAAGGTGATTTAGTTATACATATATTTTTTTTCATAATTCTTTTCTGTTTTAGGTTATTATAAGATGTTTTATTTCTTGGCCCTATACAGTAAACCCTTTCTGTTTATACATTTTATGTACTGTAACGTGTATTTGCTAATACCATACTCCTATTTTATCTGCCTTTATATACACACAAACACACACACTCCATATCTTTATCCATTGATCTGTTGAAGGACACTGGACACATAGGTTGCATCCATATCTTAGCTACTGTGTATAGCACTGCTATGAACATTGGTGTGTGTGTATCTTTTTTCAAATTAGACTTTTCATCTTTTCTAGATAAATGTGCAGGCAAGGGATTGCTAGATGATATGATTACATTATTTTTATGTTTTTAGTAACTACCATACTGTTTTCTATACTGGCTGAAATAATTTGCATTCTTATCAGCAGTATAGAAGAGAAAATAACTTTTTATTGTGGAAAGTTTAAATGTAGGTTTATAAATAGTAAGTTGAGACCCAATTACAGATGTCAAAAATTAGACATGTTGCTTATACAAGTTTGAAAATTAAAGTAGAGATATAGCTGAAGACACAAAATTTGACTAATGCAACATTTGCTGGTTAGGAAATGGAGGAATGTCCAACTAAAAGCCCTCAGAAAGAAGTCTCAGTGAGTTCTGAGACAATTCAGGGGAGTGGCCATCTATTCATAGTTTGATCTACTCATACTGAATGTGTAAAGTAGCTTATGTGGATCTCAATATTACATCATTGTGATATAATAGCACATCTTTTCATGGAATTCCTTTTATACTTTCCTGTTTTTTCTCTATTTCTTTAAAATTCAGCTAAAGCACTGATTTCTCAAAGAAGCTTTCCCTGATTTCATATTGATTGTTATATTTTTATACTATGACATTTGCATTTTGTGAATATTCTTATGATGGCACTTACTACATGCATCTGGAATTGTCTGACCCCTCACTCTGCATCATTGCACTAAGGGAAGGAAACTGCACCATATTTGATTTGGTAATTAAAATGTCCATGACACATTGGACACAAATAGATACTCTATGAATTCAATTCAGTTCAGTCACTCAGTTGTGTCCGACTCTTTGTTACCCCATGAATTGCAGCACGCCAGGCCACCCTGTCCATCACCAACTCCCAGAGTTCACTCAGACTCACACCCATCAAGTCGGTGATGCCATCCAGCCATCTCATCTTCTGTCGTCCCCTTCTCCTTCTGCCTCCAATCCCTTCCAGCATCAGAGTCTTTTCCAATGAGTAAACTGTTCGCATGAGGTGGCCAAAGTACTGGAGTTTCAGCATAATCATTATTCTTTCCAAAGAACATCCAGGATTGATCTCCTTTAGAATGAACTGGTTGGATATCCTTGCAGTCCAAGGGACTCTCAAGAGTCTTCCCCAACACCACAGTTCAAAAGAATCAGTTCTTTGGTGCTCAGCTTTCTTCACAGTCCACCTCTCACATACATGCATACATGCATACATGACTACTGGAAGTGCCATAGCCTTGACTAGATGGACCTTTGTTGTCAAAGTTATGTCTCTGCTTTTAAAAATGCTATCTAGGTTGGTCATAACTTTCCTTCCAAGGAGTAAGCGTCTTTTAATTTCATGGCTGCAGTCACCATCTGCAGTTATTTGGAGCCCCCCGCCAAAAAGTCTGATACTGTGTCCACTGTTTCCCCATCTATTTCCCATGAAGTGATGGGATGAAGTGATGCCATGATCTTTGTTTTCTGAATGTTGAGCTTTAAGCCAACTTTTTCACTCTCCTCTTTCACTTTCATCAGGAGGCTTTTTAATTCCTCTTGACTTTCTGGCATAAGGGTGGTGTCATTTGCATATCTGAGGTTATTGATATTTCCCCTGAAAATCTTGATTCCACCTTGTGCTTCTTTCAGCCCAGCATTTCTCATGATGTCCTCTGCATGTAAGTTAAATAGGCAGGGTGACAATATACAGCCTTGACGTACTTCTTTTCCTGTTTGGAACCAGTCTGCTGTTTCATGTCCAGTTCTAACTGTTGCTTCTTGACCTGCATATAGAAGCAGGTCAGGTGGTCTGGTATTCCCATCACTCTCAGAATTTTCCACAGTTTATTGTGATCCACATAGTCAAAGGCTTTGGCATAGTCAATAAAGCAGAAATAGATGCTTTTTTGGAACACTCTTGCTTTTTTGATGAGCCAGCGGATGTTGCAATTTGATCTCTGGTTCCTCTGCCTTTTCTAAAACCAGCTTGAACATCTGGAGGTTCACAGTTCACGTACTGTTGAAGCCTGTCTTAGACAATTTTGGGCATTACTTTTCTAACGTGTGAGATGAGTGCAATTGTGCAGTAGTTTGGGCATTCTTTGGCATTGCCTTTCTTTGGGATTGGAATGAAAACTGACCTTTTCCAGTCCTGTGGTCACTGCTGAGTTTTCCAAATTTGCTGGCATATTGAGTGCAACACTTTCACAGCATCATCTTTAAGGATTTGAAATTGCTCAACTGGAATTCCATAACCTCCACTAGTTTTGTTGGTAATGATGCTTTTTAATGTCCACCTGACTTCACATTACAGGATGTCTGGCTCTAGGTGAATGATCACACCATCGTGATTATCTGGGTCATGGAGATCTTTTTTGTACAGTTCTTCTGTGTATTCTTGCCACCTCATCTTAATATCTTCTGCTTATTGTTCCCTTGGTACCTCTAATTTTCTTGAAGAGACCTCTAGTCTTTTCCATTCTGTTGTTTTCCTCTATTTCTTTGCATTAATCGCTGAAGAAGGCTTTCTTACATCTCCTTGCTATTCTTTGAAACTCTGAATTCATATGCTTATATCTTTCCTTTTCTCCTTTGCTTTTTGCTTTCCTTCTTTTCACAGCTATTTGTAAGGCCTCTCCAGTCAGCCATTTTGCTTTTTTGCATTTCTTTCCCATGGGTATGGTCTTGATCCCTGTTTCCTATACAATGTCATGAACCTCCATCTATAGTTTGTCAGGCACTCTATCAGATCTTGCCCCTTAAATCTATTTCTCACTTCCACAGTATAATCATAAGGAATTTGATTTAGGTCATACCTGAATGGTCTATTGGTTTCACATACTTTCTTCAATTTAAGTCTGAATTTGGCAATAAGGAGTTCATGATCTGAGCCACAGTCAGCTCTAGTCTTGTTTTTGGTGACTATAGAGCTTCTCCATCTTTGGCTGCAAAGAATATAATCAATCTGATTTTGGTGTTGACCATCTGGAGATGTCCATGTGTAGAGTCTTCTCTTGTGTTGTTGGAAAAGGTTTTTTGCTATGACCATACACATGGTTAAATGGAATGAACAAAAAATATGAAACTTGCAATGTATTTAATTTTTTTTCCCACTTTGTTTTGTAGATGAACTGCTTCAGACTTATAAACTCAGCTCCTGTAATGGCAACCCACTCCAGTATTCTTGCCTGGAGAATCCCATGGACAGAGAAGCCTGGCAGGCTACAGTCTATGGGGTTCCAAGAGTTGGACATGACTTAGCGACTTATCTACTACTAACTTCTATAGCTCCTGTACAGACTAGATGGAACCGAAGAACAATGTAATATATTTTGTCCTCCTGGGCTTCACACAGGATCCAAAAGAACAGAAAGTTGTTTTTGTTATATTCTTGCTCTTCTACATTTTGACTGTTGTAGGAAACTGTGACTGTAACTGTCAGTATGACCCTGAAGTCACCAATCTACTTTTTTCTTGCTAGCTTATCATTTATGGATGCACTTATTCCTCTTCCACTTCTCCCATTTTAATTTTAGATCTGTTCCTCGGGGGAAATATAATATCCTTTAAATGTTGCATGACTCAGCTAGTCACAGAGCATTTTTTTTGGTGGATCAGAGATTGCCATTCTGTTGGTCATGGCCTGTGACCACTATGTGGCCATCTATAAGCCCTTGCATTACTTGGTTATTATGAAGCAGTGGATGTGTGTTATGCTGCAGGTAATGTGCTATGTGGGAGGTTTTCTGCATTCAGTAATTCATCTTAGCACTGTTTATGGGCTCTCATTTTGTAGCCCCAATGTCATTGATCACTTTATATGTGACATGTTCCCCGTATTGAAACTCTTCTGTACTGACACTTGTGTCATTGGCATCTTAGTGGTGGCCAATGGAAGACTGACCTCTGCTATAGTGTATCTGCTTTTACTTGTCTCCTATGGAGTCATCCTGCACTCTCTGAAGAACCTGAAACAGGAAGGGAGGTGGAAACATTTCCAGACCTGTGGTTCCCACATTAATGTGATTTTCTGCTTCTTTGTTCCCTGTATTTTCAGGTATGCAAGACCTGCTAAGATCTTTCCCACTGACAAGTCATTGAGTGTGTTTTATACAGTCATAACACTCATGTTGAATCCATTAAACTACACTCTGAGAAACTCAGAGATGACAGATGCTATGAGGTTACTCTGGAGAAAAAAAAAAAAGGAAATTAACTATTGAATAAGTTCATTATTTTGGCCATATTCCCAAAGTTCAATATCTTCATAAATCTGATGCAAACTTTCTGTCTTTAAAGGATTTACAGTAATTATTATTGAAGAATAAACTATATGTTCATATGATTTACAATAGTTTCCCTGGAAGAATGTAAACTGTATAATATCTGGTTTATCACTGTACCTGGAAAAATGGAATGTCTTTACAGTAGGAAGTCAATAAGCAATATATTATGAAGTAATCAGCATTTTCACGCTATTATAGTAGCTACTATTTTTTTCCTTTACTTTTACTACTTTTTCCTAATTTTATTTCAGATCAGATTGTTGTCTTTAATTTCATTCATTTATTGTATTAGTTAAAATATTTAGTGATATGCTGATTAACCTCTGTATTCAATTTTATTTACCTTACATATGAAATTTTTGTGTAATACTTAAATTTCTTAGATAAATATTGAAGGCATGTTGAATAATAATAAATAGTAAAAGCAGAATATTTATAAAATGGACTAGTGCAGAATAAACCTCCACCACATCTTAAACCAGTGTCTCCCAGTCCTTCCCAATGCAGTCTCTATACTCTGTGCCTGAGATTGTTTAAGCAATCATCTTTGCCAATACAAGAATATTTCAAATATACGTTGTGTTTATGCCTTTGTATGTAAATTTTGCATTTTAATGCTCAGTCTCAAGATCTTTGCATATCAGTCTATATAGATCTAGCTCATTCTCAGTTGTCTCATGCTCTTAACTTTATGACAAGACACTAACAATGAAGTATCCAGTCCTCTTTATATTTCCCCATATTTTTCTATAATAAATGATTCTGCAGTGAACTCTTTTTGTGATATTTAAAGTATGATTTCTAGCAGTGGAATCATGAGTCAATTGGTGTATATATTTAAAATGGTGATGTGCACAGTTATTGGTTAAATACCATCCATGAACTGTACCAAATTCATCAATCCTCTCATTTTGGAAAATAGCAGTCTAATTAGATTTTAAACAACCAGTGCTTGATAAAAAATTACAGTGTTTAAGAATCTGAAGAAAGGCATTGTTTCATTTGTATACTTTAATTGAAACTCGAATTTTGAGTATCTATTCCTTTGTTCAAAATGATTGGCATTCCTCTTTTGGAATTGCTTATTTAAAACTTTTATGTTTCACTTGATTGTCAGTCATTTTCCATTCTGATTATGATGATTTAATTATATAGTAGAGATATTATCATATTGATCATTTGTGTGGAATTATTTTTACAACTTGTGAATGTTTTTAATTTTTTATACTGTGCAAAATTTTTGGCCATGTAGAAATACTTAACATCTACCTAATCAAGTCTAACACAATTTTCTTTGGAGTTAACTTGTCGCATAGAAAGAATTTCCCTATTTCAGTATCACCACAATATCTTCACATTCTTTCAACATTTAATTTTTAAAAATTTTCTATTGTTTTATATTTTATGTTTAAACTTTTGAGCCACCTATATTGTGTTGTAAGGATTTAAGTTGGTAATACATTTTAATTATTTTTTATGGCCAATTTTATAGCTGCATATAGCTTTCTCAGGATTTTGTTTGCTATCCCGACATTGTACTCTGAATTATGACATATGGTTGTATGTTATTCAGGCTTCTATGATGTTCCATTGATCCCATTATCCATGTACCATTTAATACATGATATAATTGCATTTGATTTAAAATGCACATTGATACCAAATATGCCTAGCTTTCTTCATTGGTATTTCCTGTTGGAACTGTATCTATTCCTGCATATTTATATTTTCAAATTAAATTTCAATCAAGTTAGCAAAAATAAGTTTACTTAGTGTTTTCTATAACATTTGCTTTAGAAAGAGTTTATATCTTCAGAGAATTGAGGGTTTTAATCCACTAATTGGGTAAGTCTTTCCACTTAACATTTCTTCTTTTGCATTCTTATAGATTTCATGTATTTATGTAAATTTTGTCCTTTGTAGCTTGTTTTTTATGCTAAGATTAAAAATAATCTTCTACCCTCTATTTTACAAGTGTCGTTTCAATCTAGGGAATTTTTTCTCTTTACATAATGTAGAATTTTTTACATTTTTACAAAATGTAGAATCTTNTTCTTTTGCATTCTTATAGATTTCATGTATTTATGTAAATTTTGTCCTTTGTAGCTTGTTTTTTATGCTAAGATTAAAAATAATCTTCTACCCTCTATTTTACAAGTGTCGTTTCAATCTAGGGAATTTTTTCTCTTTACATAATGTAGAATTTTTTACATTTTTACAAAATGTAGAATCTTCACTATATTAGTTATCTTTCAGTTCAGTTCAGTTCAGTCACTCAGTCGTGTCCGAATCTGTGACCCCATGAATCACAGCACGCCAGGCCTCCCTGTTCATTACCATTTCTTGGAGTACACTCAGACTCATGTCCATCGAGCCCATGACGCCATCCAGCCATCTCATCCTCGGTTGTCCCCTTCTCCTCCTGCCCCCAATCCCTCCCAGCATCAGAGTCTTAGGGTGTTAGTTCTTTATTAGTCCAATTTCTGCAAGTATTGACAAAATTCATACAGTTATGTAACTGTCAGGAAGCATTTAACAAGAGGCTTCCTGTTTGCTGTTTTGGATCTGTCAGGAATTCTCTGCTCCTTATTGATTCCTGAATACTCAGGAATTAAGAGGAGAGGCTAGCCTCTCCCGGGGGCTGAAGAATCCAGGCATTTCCTTCATTAGCTTTTCTATACAGTGATAAGTATCCTCTTCCTCCTTGTGTAAAAGTAATTGTTTACAAATCTCTCTCTTTAAGATGGACTGCCTGTTTTGTAAGTCTGGAATTTTAATCTTTGTCTTTGCAAAGAATAACAACTTTGTAAGACACACCATGTTAATTAAAACACCTTTGCTCCATCAGAACTCTGGTCCCCGTGTCTTTCTCTCTCTCTCTCTCCTTCCCTCTCTTTTTCAGGCTGATCCCCTGAAGCACAGAGGCTCTCTGAGTTCACTTTCCTGCCCGGGCTTCTAAGACCCTCTCGAGAAGGTGCTCTGTGCCTTCACCCCATTGAGAGGGCGCCTGAGACCTTCGTGAATAGAGCAAGTCCCATGCAGGGGTTTTATTGGCTTTCTGTGTAAACCAAGGAATATCAGCCTGTTTCTCTCACCTTTACCTTCTTATCCGTCGACTCCAGACCACCAGGTTCCAGTCCATTAAAGGACCTCAACATGTAACTACCATCAGAGTCAAAATGAAGAATATTTCATCACCAAAAATAATTCTCCATGTGCCTTTATATTCACCTCCTCTCTTCACACCCACATCCTGGCAAACACTGATCCATCCCTATTCCTATAGTTTTGTTTTTTTCTAGAATGTTATATAGTTTCTTTTTTCCAACCAACTTTACTGAGGTATAATCGACAAATTGAAATGATAAATGTTTAAGATGTTCAATAGGATGAATTAATATACATATACATTGTGAAATGATTACCATAGATAACCTAATTAATACATTCATCATCTCAAAAAAATCACGGTTTTCTTTCTTTTTTTGTTAAGAATCCTAAAATCTAAGTTCAGCATATTTCAAGAACACAGTACTATATTATTAACTATTGCTGCCATATATATTGGGCTTCCGTGGTGGCTCAGATGGTAAAGAATCTGCCTGCAATGCAGGAGACGTGGGCTTGATCCCTGAGTCTGCAAGTTCCCCCCTGGAGAAGGAAATGGCAACCCACTCCAGTATTCTTGCCTGGAGCATTCCATGGACAGAGGAGTCTGGTGGGCTGCAGTCCATGAGGTCACAAAGAATCAGACATGACTGAGAGACTAACAATTTCACCATGTAAGTTAAATCTCCAGAACTTAGTCATCTCATAAAAATGGCAACCCACTCCGGTATTCTTGCCTGGAGCATTCCATGGACAGAGGAGTCTGGTGGGCTGCAGTCCATGAGGTCACAAAGAATCAGACATGACTGAGAGACTAACAATTTCACCATGTAAGTTAAATCTCCAGAACTTAGTCATCTCATAACTGGATGTTTATAGCTTTTGAACAGCATTTTACCATTTATCCCACTCTCCAGCCCCTGACAATCTACACTATTTTCTGCTTCCATGAATTTGACTTTTGAAATTCCACACACAAGTGAGATAATAAAGTATGGGTCTTTTCCATATTTAGCTTATTTCTCATAATATCTTCCAGGTTCATCCATATTCTCAAATACATCATTTTCTTCTTTTCTATGGCTTAATAATCATTCTATGTATATCTTCTTTGTCTATTAATTTGTTGACAGACATTTAGAATTTTTCATATTTTGGCTATTGTGAGTAACATTTCAATTAACATGGGAGTACCACTATCTATTCAAGGTATTTACTAATTTCCTATGGATGTATACACAGAAGGGAAATTGCTGGATCATGCAGTAGTTCTACTTTATTTTAGGAACCTGCATATGTTTTCAAATTTGTTGACAGACATTTAGAATTTTTCATATTTTGGCTATTGTGAGTAACATTTCAATTAACATGGGAGTACCACTATCTATTCAAGGTATTTACTAATTTCCTATGGATGTATACACAGAAGGGAAATTGCTGGATCATGCAGTAGTTCTACTTTATTTTAGGAACCTGCATATGTTTTCATAGTCAGTTCAGCTGCATTCAGTCACTCAGTCATTCCGGACTCTTTGCAATCCCATGGAGTGCAGCACGCCAGGCTTCCCTGTCCATCACCAACTCCTGAAGCTTGCTCAAACTCATGTCCATCAAGTTGGTGATGCTATCCAACCATCTCACCCTCTATCATCCCATTCTCTTCCTGCTTTCAGTCTTTCCCAGCATCAGGGTCTTTTCTAATGAGTCAGTTCTTTGCATCAGGTAGCCAAAGTATTGGAGCTTCAGCTTCAGCACCAGTCCTTTCAATGAATATTCAGAACTGATTTCCTTTATGATTGACTGGTTTATTTTC
>SJYT01001777.1:0-16277 GCA_006410635.1 Cephalophus harveyi
CCCAGAAGTCATGTATGGATATGAGAGTTGGACCATAAAGAAGGCTGAGGACAGAAGAACTGATGCTTTCCAATTGTGGTGCTGGAGAAGACTCTTGAGAGTCCTTTGGACTTCAAGGAGATCAAACCAGTCAATCCGAAAGGAAATCAGTCCTGAATATTCATTGAAAAGACTGATGCTGAAGCTGAAGCTCCAATACTTTGGCCACCAGGGGCGAAGAGCCCACTCATTGGAAAAGACCCTGATACTGGGAAAGATTGAAAGTAAAAGGAGAAGAGGATGACAGAGGATGAGAAGGTTAGATAGCATCACTAACCCAATGTACAGGAATTTGAGCAAACTCTGAGAGATATGGACAGGGAAGTCTGGCATGCTGCAGTCCATGAGGTTGCAGAGTTGGACATGACTGAGCGCCTGAATAGGAACATGACCAGTTAGTGTGCCAAGTAAGTAAGCAAGAAATGAACAAGTACACATTTTGAATCATTATACATTTTGGCTCTGATACAGCAGTCTGACACCTCAACTGTCATAGAACTTCTTTTTCTGACATGCTCTTAGTTCTGGAGCAGTTGTATTTATCCTGTAGGTGAGAAGAAAATGTCTATAATATTGGAAATGGAATGGGAATGGAGAAGTGATGGGCAGGTATTCAACCATGCAGGGAAACATGGAGAAACATGGATTCTCCCCAATTCATCTTGACCTCTTCACTCCTTCTGTCATTTTTTTTCCTCTGACCACAAGTCTGATAACTCTTGGTTTGAGAAGGACAGTGGCCCAGTGCCAGGAACAACCTAGACAGGAGGGTTGATGGTGGTGCTGGAGAGGGAAGACAGTGAGCCTGGTGTCCCTAGGTGTTTGCTGGCCATGTGTTACAATCCCTGATCCTCCCCTCTTCTTCTCTGGGCCTTCTTCTCAGTCTCCAGCCCAGGCTGCAGAGAGATTTGCACAGTCCTGGTGTGTCACCTGGAAGATATCTCTCTGTTCCTCCTCAGTGATGGCTTCCACTCATGTTCACTTCTGTAAGTGAGCCTAAAGTCTGGAGGTTTCTCTTAGGCCACATTTCAGTGTGTTCTGCATCTCAGGTCAGCGCTTTTTTATCCAGTAGCCATCCAAGTATTCATTTCTTGAGGGAATTTTAGACAAGGAATGCCACTTGCCATTTCAGTAAACAAAGAGTGTGGCAGCTACCAAGTCATCAACCTTCACAGCCAATCTAGATGATGCATTCTTATGGGAACTAAAGATGGAGATAAACAGAATATTGGGCCTAGTTGGTTAAAGGTGCACAGCAAAGAAATAATTCAGTAAGTCCAGACTCTTGCATCTTCCTATACTTAAAAAAGTGCTAAATTCATTCCTTGCAATATCTAGTTTTCCTTAAATGCCAGTAATCTTTTGATATTCATACTACCAGTTAAAAAAATTTTTTTTTCCTAAAAACTCTTGTATATCCTGGCTCCTCCCTTATCTCTTCATAACAGTCCCTCAGAACTATCTGAGAGGCTGTATCCCAGGCTGAAATCCTCAGTAATGCTCCCAATAAAACACAACTCTCAGGTTTTTGGTTCTGCATTTCTTTTAGTTGACAGAAGTAGCTAAGAGTTCAGCACTTGAAAATACATCTTTTGCACCACAACGTGTATGTGTGTGTGTGTGTGTGTGTGTGTGTGTGTGGCTGTGGTCACCTGTTGTGATAAGGAACTGGATCCGAAGCTATGGAAATGGGGTTAGAGTGAGGCAGAGACTGAAGGGGCTGGAGCCCTATCCCCACTTCTCTGAGCTGGAAAATGGGGGACTTGATTAGGAGAAACCTTTTTCAGAGATTGACACTATTTTCTGATTTTTGGTCCCTATTAAGCTGGGTCCATACACACCAGGTTAAAGGCACAGTGGGGAGCCAGAGTTGGCTACTTAAATATACTTGTGCATTTGTAAAGTGGTATAGGTCCAATATCATTCATTACATCTTCACCACAGATGGAAATATACCCGAAGTTCATCCACAGGGATTGGCTAGGTATGTGATAGTACATCTGTATATGTAGAATATTATACAGGATGAAAGAATGAGAAAGATCACGATGTATTGCTATGGAAAGATCTTAACCAAAGATTATTTAGTGAAAATGGGAGTCTATTATATTACTTCTTCCAGAAGAAAATAAGAATCCATATCATTTCCTTATATATGCATAAGGAAACTGTAGAAAATATTTCTACAAGAAATTAAGCTTATGGAGAAGACTTTTGTAAAATAAAAATTAACAAAAATTTTAAAAGAAAACATAAAAGCCTGATGTAAAGAATACATTCACAGGTCAGAATTTCACTATTGTAGCTGTTCAGTTCAGTTCAGTTCAGTCGCTCAGTTGTGTCCGACTCTTTGTGACCCCATGAATTGCAGGCCTCCCTGTCCATCACCAACTCCTGGAGTTCACTCAAACTCACATCCATCGAGTCGTTGATGCCATCCAGCCATCTCATCCTCTGTCATTCCCTTTTCCTCCTGCCCCCAATCACTCCCAGCATCAGAGTCTTTTCCAATGAATCAACTTTTGCATGAGGTGGTCAAAGTACTGGAGTTTCAGCTTAAGCATCATTCCTTCCACAGAAGACCCAGGACTGATCTCCTTCAGAATGGACTGGTTGGATCTCCTTGTGGTCCAAGGGACTCTCAAGAGTCTTCTCCAACACCACAGTTCAAAAGCATCAATTCTTTGGTGCTCAGCCTTCTTCACAGTCCAACTCTCACATCCATACATGACCACTGGAAAAACCATAGCCTTGACTAGACGGACCTTTGTTTGCAATGTCTCTGAGTCCCCTTAGGATGAGGATGCATCATTGGGAAGTGACTGCAGTGTGATGGCTTGATGGCTGCCACATCCTTTGTTTAGTGACATGACAGGCAATATTTTTTTACTGATATTTTCTTGCCTCTTCCAGGTGCTGGTAGGCACAGAGATTCCTTGATTAGTGACAGCCTCACTCCCATCTCTGCATATCTTCTTCCTCACATGGCTTCCATTTCTTTGTGTTTCTTCTTTTCTTCCTAAAGACACCAGTCATTGGATTAGAGCAAATTCAGTACATCTGTAAAAGACGTAGGTTTTGCAGATGGTAAAGAGTCCATCTGGTGGTAAAGAATACATTTTGGTGGCTCAGATGGTAAAGAATCTGCCTGCAATGTGGGAGATCTGGGTTTGATTCTTGGGTTGAGAACCTGCAGAAGGTAATGGCTACCCACTCCAGTATTCTGGCCTGGAGTTCGTGGGGTCAGAAAGAGTCAGGCATGACTGAGAGACCTTCACTTCACAGAGGCACAGTTGACTAAGTCATTGACCATTGATGAGGAGCCTGGTAGGCTACAGTCCATGGGGTCGCAGAGAGTTGGACATGAAGAAGTGACTAAGCACAGCACTGCACAGCACAGCAAAGACTGTATCTCCAAATAAGGTCGTATTCATGGGTGCAGTTCAGTTCAGTTAACTTGCTCAGTCGTGTCCGACTCTTTGCGACCCCATGGACTGCAACATGCCAGGCTTCTCTGTCCATCACCAGCTCCTGGAGCTTACTCAAACTCCTGTCCATCGAGTCAGTGATGTCATCCAACCGTCTCATCCTCTGTCATCCCCTTCTCCTCCCACCTTCAATCTTTCATAGCATCACGGTCTTTTCCAATTAGTCCGTTCTTTGCATCATGTTGCCAAAGTATTGGAGTTTCAGCATCAGCATCAGTCCTTCCAATTAATATTCAACATTGATTTCCTTTATAATTGACTGGTTATATCTCCTTGCAGTCCAAGGGACTTTCAAGAGTCTTCTCCAACACCACAGTTAAAAAGCATTAAATTTCCAGAAAGACATCTACTTCTGCTTTATTGACTACACCAAAGCCTTTGACTGTGTTGATCACAACAAACTGGGGAAAATTCTTAAAGAGATGGGAATACCAGACTACCTGACCTGCCTCCTGAGAAACCTGTATGCAGGTCAAAAAGCAACAGTTAGAACTGGACATGGAACAACAGACTGGTTCCAAATCAGGAAAGGAGTACGTCAAGGGTGTATATTGTCACCTTGCTTATTTAACTTATATGAAGAGTACATCATACAAAATGCTGGGCTGGATGAAGCACAAACTGGAATAAAGATTGCTGGGAGAAATATCAATAACCTCAGATATGCAGATGACACCTAATGGCAGAAAGTGAAGAAGAACTAAAGAGCGTCTGGAGGAAGGTGAAAGAAGAGAGTGAAAAAGTTGGCTTAAAGCTCAGCATTCAGAAAACTAAGATCATGGTATCCAGTTCCATCACTTCATGGCAAATAGATGGGGAAATAGTGGAAACAGTGAGTGACTTTATTTTGGGGGGCTCCAAAATCACTATAGATGGTGACTACATCTATGAAATTAAAAGACACTTGCTTCTTGGAAGAAAAGCTATGACCAACCTAGACGGCATACTAAAAAGCAGAGACATTACTTTGCCAACAAAAGTCGGTCTAGTCAAGTCTATCTAGTCTATTCATGGGTACCAGAGGTTAGAACATTAGTATATCTTTTGGGGGACATAATTCAACTCACAATGCCATTAATTTGCATTCTGTCTCTATGGATTTACCTGTTCTGGATATGAGATTTGGCTTTTTTAGTATAGATTGCCTGATTCTAAAATTCATATAGATGTGGAAAGAGCTCAGAATAGGCAGGACTATTCTTGGGTTTCCAAGCCTGGATTCTCTGTCTACCTTCTAGGAACCAAGAACCCAGCTCCCTGTGGGTGAGGAAGAGGGTGTGGGAGAGAAGTGTAAAGAAGTCAAAGTCTAGGGAACATCTCCCAGGGCCAGAGGGGCTGACCCTGCCTCCCTCACTGTAAGTAGGCTGTATACCTGGCAGACAGGGTGGGAACTGAGATTATGGGAAGAACTGCAGACATGTGGCCGGAAGCAGATTCTAGGGCTATGGAACTGGAGGAGATCCAGCAGTCTGCTGTTATTCGCTGTGCTATTTGTCATCCTGGGGTCCCTGTTCCCAGAGCCAGGAGGCCCTTGTGATATGGCAAGATGATTCTGCCAGGTCTGCCTCTTCCCTCTCCCTCCTGCTCCTCCTTCGACAAAGGAATCCTCTGAATTGCAGAGGATTAGGGTCACCTGAAAGTCATCACCAACTCAATGGATATGAGTTTGAGCAAGCTCCAGGAACTGGCGATGGACAGGGAAGCCTGGTGTGCTGCAGTCAGTGGGTTCACAAAGAGTTGGACACGACTGAGTAACTGAACTGAAGGTCCCCTGGGGAGGCAGGTACAGAGCAATTTGGAGTTAGCGCTTGTTGGTTTCCTTCCTGAGCAAATTCACCGTCAGAGTGCCAGAGCCCCCAGGTGGAGGAGCCTGATTCTTGTCCTCATGATTCAGCTTTTGACAGAGCTGAGAGACTCTTCAGAATCCTGTGAATCGAGTACCTACATCATATCAGACCAAATCGCTGGTCAGTCCTGAAGTAACAATGTTTCCTTTTTATTGTTCACATACTTTAAATTCATGTTATTCTGTGGTTTGCCTTAAGTATGTCTTCAGACAAGTTATTTCTGTTGTTCAGTCTCTCAGTTGTGTCTGACTCTTTGCAACCCCATAGACTGCAGCATGCCAGGCTTCCCTGTCCTTCAACATCTCTTGGAGTTTACTCAAACTCAGGTTCATTGAGTCAGTGATGCCATCCAACCATCTCATCCTCTGTCATCCTCTTTTCCTCCTGCTTTCAATCTTTCCCAGCATCAGGGTCTTTTCAATGAGTCAGCTCTTTGCAGCAGATGGCCAGATTATTGAAACTTCAGCTTCAACATCAGTTCTTCCAGTGAATATTCAGGGTTGATTTTCTTTAGGATTGACTGCTTTGATCTCCTTATTGTCCAAGGGACTCTCAAGAGTCTTCAAACAAGTAGAAGCATAAATACCTTAAACATAGTGAAAGTACTTTTAAAAAGCTCAGCTATGCACGGGCAAACACCTGTTAACAGTTCCTTCACTTTCCCCTGGCAACAGAATGTGAAAGTTGTGTCTTAGGCCAGTTTCCAAAGGGAACCGAGCCTAAGGCAAGTGCGCTGACACTTTAACACAGCCCTTCAAGGAGGGGTCTACATATTTATCTTCTATCAACGGACAATCAGAAACACCCCTTGAGTGTACCACCACTACAAGGATGGTCTCAAATTTGGGTTTCTGTGGGAATCCCATAGAGGGCCAAGGCTCCTAAACACCGGCTGCCTGCATCTTGATTCAGGAGGTCTACAGTGGGCCTGGAATCTGCCTTTCTAACAAGTCCTCAGGGGATGCTGATAATGCTGGTTTGGGACCATGGACTGTAGCACACCAGGCTTCCTGTTCATGGATCACTGCCTTGTCATGGTGAAGGGGCTTGAATAACTCAATGAAGTGATGAGCCATGCCATGTAGGGCCACCCAACATGCCATGGGTCATAGAGGAGAGTTCTGACAAAACGTAATCCACTCTAGGAGGGAATGGCAAAACACTTCACTATACTAACCATGAGGATCCCATGAACTGTATAAAAAGGCAAGAAAAATTTGTCATCTACTACTCAGTGATTTGGGCTTCCCTGATAGCTCAGTTGGTAAAGAATCCACCCGCAATGTGGGAGACCCCGGTTCGATTCCTGGGTTGGGAAGATCCCTTGGAGAAGGGATAGGCTACCCACTCCAGTGTTCTTGGGCTTCCCTTGTGGCTCAGCTGGTAGAGAATTCATCTGCAATGCAGAAGAATTTTGTTCAATCCCTGGGTTGGAAAGATTCCACTGGAGAAGGGAAAGGCTACGCACTCCAGTATTCTGGCCTGGAGAATTCCATGGACAGTCCATGGGGTCGCAAGGAGTCGGACACGACTCAGCCACTTTCACTTTCTTTCTTTCGGTCAGTGATTTGGGACAGAAGACAGAATGGGAACTGTTTTACCACTGACCAGATTTTAAGATGACTGAAAGAATTTCTCAGCCAGTAACACCGAGGTGCAGAGATTAGAAGAAGGCCTCTTTCCTTTCTCACTAATACCAGCCCTCCGGCTGTCATGAAAGGAGTTTTTTACTCACAGAATAAGACATATGGGGACCAAGGAAGTGTATGGTACACTGGTGTGATATGTCTGGCTATGGGCTGAAGGCTACCAAATGAGACAGGTTCACCCAGTGCTTAAAACGTGGTCAGCTATCATATAATCTCCTGAAGGAGCTACAGAAGCCTCCTCTGACAGAGTCTGGAGGGACCTCAGATGCTGCCCTTATAAGAGCCTGATGCTTATACACATTGATAGGTGGACTCACAGGTCTCAGTTTGGAGACATCTCAAAGTTCTGTCTCCTCCCACCAGACTCTGAGACTTTCCTTCTTCTTCTCAGCCACCTCCCAATTCCCCACTTTGCTCTGCCTGTGAAATCATTCAGTCCCTTCTGAATGCCGTGTTAGGTATAAGAAACTTCCCTTTCACCCTTGGAACATGTTGATTAAACCAAAGCACTGGAACTGCCTCTCTATTTTCCTCCTCCTGAGTTCTTTCTTCCCAGATGGAAAGCTTCATTAACCCTGCCTGTCTCATCTGGGAAGAGGGAGCTTCGAAAATAAAAAGCACAGATGTAAATATTTGATGACTCTTGTTTTGCAGCAAGGGTGTTTCCACAGGGACCCACACAAGATACATTTGAGTTGTCCTTCACAATCTTGTTGGAAGGCCACTGAAATGGAGTAAAAAGGTCCAGGGACCTTGGAAAGTCATGACTTCTGGAGAAGGAGAAGATTGTATGAGTCCCGGTGTTGGCCACATCTGATTGACAAGCTGAGGCAGAGGTTGAAGGAGGATTTCCTCAATATCCATGCTCTTTATAAGGACAGATGAGGCCTAGGGGCAAGATGACATACAGACTGTATTCTGAGAGTGTAAATACTGCACAGGGATGTACATTAAGAATTGAGGAACAAAAGAATTTTTAAATTCAATGCATCCATAACAGAAGGTCACAAGCTCCTTCCCTTTTAACATTTCACATACTTATTAAACATAAGGCAGCACACACAGTGATCTACTTCATCCCCCACTGACTGCATCCTCTCCTGAGCAGTGGGGGAGCATGGAGGAATAAAGTGATAGTGGGCTACGCATGCCCTTTTCCACATCTCAGTGCCCTCCATCCTCTGAGAGGACCTCCAGACCATGGGAATTTGAGGGATGACTTCCACCATGTACATATCTTACTCAGCACAGATCCTGATCCACTATCCTATACCAGTGATGGAAGAAGGAAGAAAAGTCACATATGTGACTATAATTACTATAGCATCAGGAATGAGAATCCCTAAGACTGAGACAGGTGTGTTGATGTGTGTTGATGTGTGTCATATTTCAGAAGTTTGATATAAAATTTGGTGAGTGAAAAATGCTCTCATTTTCTCTCTTCTGCCAGTTCACTTATTCTTTGCTTTCCTTCCTAATTCATTTTTACTCTTTAATATCTCTTGTCCCTCATATTGTCTTGTTAACCCAGTGTTGAAAACGTTCTGGAAATATAAACCCTGAGTTGGTTTCCTTCCCCCTAATCCTCAGAAATATCTGAAAATATGACATTCTATATTCTTTCTCTAATCCTCTCTCAACTATTTCTCCTATGTAGTTCTCTAAACTCTTCACTTGACCATGGTCCCAAATGTGTGTATTTTCCCTCATTTTCATGAGGAAGACATTGAGATGATAATGTCCTAATGATGATAACAATAACAGGGGATCATAATTCATAGAAATCCAGTGGATAACAGTCAGCCTCATTGTTGCCAAAATTTTATTTTCTGAATAAATTGTGCAAAAGAAAACTACTTCATAACACTGGAAGATTAATGAAAGGTACATGGTACATTTCTATTATGATTCAAGGAAAACAGCTCAGAGAGTGCAGTAAACAGGCTATGGTCAAATTGTGTTGTAGAGCAGTAAAGTATCAATGTGGAGCAATGGCTTTACTCTAACAGAGAGAAAATAATTTCAGATTGGGAAGCATTGGCCTTGGTGGTATGTAGAAGATCCTGACCCACTCAGAGAACACAACATGTGAGGTTCCTTGTTATTCACATAGGCAACTCCACCCGTCTCTACTTCATCCTACCAGACTTCATCTCCTCAGTCTTAGCCAAGACTCTTTTAGCATCTTCTGCCACTGTATCGATGAATTTCAAATGTAGAAAGTAGATTTTGAAAGACTGGAAAACAAAAGACTGGAGGAATCCAGTAACTGAGAAAATGAACTCAGCACACTTCTTGACATTGCCTATTATACTGTCATCCTTCACAAGTGAGTTGAAATCTGTGGACTTCATGAGGCTGTAGATCTCTTGCTCAGGTATGCCCAGGATCTGGGCAATCTGACTGACCGACTTCTCATCCAAACCAAAATCGCTCTGATAACGTTTCAACTGCTGCTTCTGTTCAGACAAACTAAAGCCACAGAAGAAAGGCGTCAAGGGGATGAAAGCCAAAACGGCTGCCCTGACGGCTTTCAGCCAGAGCTTCTCCTTGCTTATAGCTCTCTTCATCTCAATGAAAGACTTAGACAGATTTGGGCAGAAGAGGAGAGAGATGTAGCGCTTTTCAGCAGAGAGGTCCCGCAGCAGAGTCTCCTGCAGCTTTGGGAAATCAAACTTCTTTGGCTTAAAGCTGGACATCAGGAAGACAGTTGGCTTAGATACAATTTTGCTGAGATTGATCAGGCAGTTGTCTCGGATCTGCTGAAGGACTGTCTCCTTTTTGAAAGATCTGGGTTTGCTTTTCTTTTCATTATATAAATCACTATCCACCTTGGTTCTAACAAAGTAGAGTTTTTTTCCCTTCTCCTGAATCTTCTGGGCCAGGAAAGCATCGTTTGAGCTAAACCGTGAGGAAGAAATAATGATGAAAAAGTCATAGTTATCATCTCCCACCACTTCTTGATAAGAGTTTGGAAGGGATTCGGGGGTCCCAATTCCAGGCAGGTCCCAGAAGGTCATGTTGGGACACTTCGGATGTGGATAGGGAGTTTTCTCTGTGGTGGTTTGCACAACTCCAACAGAAGCAGATCCAGCCTGTTCATGACCAATTCCTCACAAGACATTGATGAAACTGGACTTGCCAGAACCAGATTGCCCAATCACAGCCACGTTCACGGTAGCATTCTCGGCGCTCTGAAGTGCTCTCTGAATTTCATCAGTCGCCTCTTTTGGCTGCCCCTTCTCAAAGGCTTTTTGAATACGTTTAAGGCTTACCTGAGAGAGGATTCCCCCCCACTTTACTGACTAATGTTTTGTGGTAAGACGAAAACTCTGAGGCTAGTTGCCCAAAATAATTTTCTTTAATGATGTTTAAGAAGAGTGGATCCATGCCAGTTAACTGAATAATCTGTGGAAAGAAGAGAGAATAAGGAGATAAGGTGAATGAAGCAACAGAACAGACACAGAGTCAGCTGAGAAAACACGCTGGTCTTAACAGACCAGTCCCATCTCTCATGCAGACTCATGTGTCTACAGTTAATTTATTTTCTCTGATGACTTATTTTATTGAAGTATAGTTGATTTATAACATTGTGTTAGTTTCTGGTGTACAGCAAAGTGATCCAGGTACACATATATGGATTTATAGGTGGCTCAGTTGTGAAGAATCTGCCTGCCAGTTCAGGCGACACAGGAGGCATGGGTTCTATCCCTGAGTCAGGAAGAACTCCTAGAGGAGTAAATGGCAACCCACTCCAGTATTCTTGCCAGGAAAATCCTATGGACAGAGGAGCCTGGGGGGCTACAGTCCATGGAGTTGCAAAGAGTTGAACACAACTTAGCGACTGAACAACAACAGCAATTACTAGTTTATGTCAGCTAATTGCAAACTTCTAATTTATCCCTCTCCCTTCTTCCCCCTTTGGTAAGCCTAAGTTTGGTTTCTATGTCTGTGAGTTTGTTACTGTTTTGTAAATAAGTTCATTTGTATCATATTTTAGATTCCATGTATAAGTGATATCATATGATATTCACTTTTCTCTTTCTGACTTAGTTCACTTAGTCTGGTAATATCTAGGTCCATCTATGTTGCTGCAAATTGCATTTGTTCATTTTTCTTTTATGGCTGAGTAGTATCTCTTGATGGCTTTTGTTTCCACCATTGCAGAAGACACTGCCTGTCTTCTATGCTGATAATTTATATGTCCAAAGAGTCAGGACAGTGTGGAAGACAGAATAATGGTTCCTAAGATGTCCACATTGTGAACTCCATAACATGGGAGTGTGCTACTTTACATAGCAAAAAGCACTTTTTACTTGACATTAGTTTTTAATTCCACTGCTAGACAAAGCCTAATGCTTAACCTGTCCATGTTTGATTATTGCAGGTAAAAAATATCATCTAAAAATTTGAGGACAAGAATAAAGGCTTAGTGTATTCAGCAGTTTTTGAAGGTAATTAAGTTAATGATGCTCAGATGAAAAGATTTTCTTGGCCTTATTATTATCCAAGTGGGCTAAATATAATCACAGGAATCACAGGCAAGATGGAGGCAGGGCCAAATGCTGAAAAGAAGACAGGATAATAGAGCAGAGGTTGGAGTGAAGATCTAGGAAGATGGAGGAAAGGCAATGAGCCAAGGAATGTCAGGCAACTTCTAGAGGCTGAAGTAGACAAGAAAATGGATTCTCTCCTGGAGCATCCAGATAGAACAGGCCCTGCTGACACTTTGATTGTAGCTCCTTAAGATTCACTTTGACTGCTCACCTCCAGATCTATAATAGAATTAATTTGTTACACAGCAAGGGGAAACTAATATATACAGTCTGTACTGTCATGACCCCTGAATACAGAGACCAGCACCTTTCCATTCTGCAGGAAGAATCACTTAGGTCAAGATGTTAGTGAGCACAGAAGGCTTCCAGAAGGACCTCGTTTCCAATAAGCTGCAGCAGATCAGGATGGGACCTAGCTTGTGGCAGAGGCAGGAAGCAGAGACAAGTCCACCAGGTGGTGACCACCAGGACATATGTTCCAAACATGTGTTATAAAATCTGTTTCCCATATGTCTTGGAGAACAACCCAAAACACAGTTATTGTGGTATAGCTGCCCAGTGGAAGCTTAATATCTATTTACCTCACTTCATGGACCAATATGGGTAGAATATAAAAGTGTGTAACAAGAAGTTGTAGAGAAAGTAAATAAGAGCTCTAATTTTCCCTACCCAGTTCAACACAGTTTTGAAACATGGGTATCTGCTGAAACCGAGGTAATTTAAAGAAGTTATTAATATTACATCGATGGAATCTCCTATCATTTACTATGAGCAAGGACGGTTATATCAAGAAAGTGTGATTGAAGAAATGTTTATACACATAAGGTTGTCTCAGGAATTACCAGTGCGCTCTGTCCATTAGAGGTGTGCTGAATGCTCTCCACCCCCACCCTACATATGGAGCAAGGACAATCTTAAAAAAATAAGGAAAATCATGATTCTCAAATATAAAGCAAATACATGTTAAGGATTTTATAAACTAATGACTTATGAAGGAAGTGAGCAGATGTTACTGCTAGTTGAATGAATACTCAGGAAGAGATACAATTATAGTTCAAGAGTAATGAAATGAATGTCAAAGTGAGACAAGAATGCTGTTTCCTAAAGAGAGGGTGGGAAGTCTATTGAACCACAACAGACGGATTTTATATATGTCTGCTGTTCTCATAAATTCACAGGTGAAATTAATGCTCAAAGTGATTGTATTAGTAAATGGACCCTTGCAAGTTGCCTGGGTCATGCAGGCCAACCCATCATGAATGGATTAGTGCCCTCATAAAAGAGACCTCAGAGATCTAGCTTAACCCTTCTGTCACATGATTTTACAGGAAAAGGCACCCACCTAGGAAGTGTGCTCTCATCAGACACCTAATCTATAGTTGTTTTGATCTTGGTTTGCAATTCTCCAAAAATAAGAGAAATATATATATTTTTTACTAGGGAACCCAGTCTGTGGTATTTTGTCATAGCCTGCATGGATTAAGGAAATGGCAAAGAAAAGAATTACTTTTCATTCCTCTTAATTATCAAAACTCAGAGAGATTTGAATAGCTCTATGGTAATAAGGCTAGAATCAGAAAACGCCAGGGTGCGTCAAACACTACATAATTTACCATTGGTGAAAGCAGTAAACATTCTCTTATTCCAAATTTTCTTACAACTTTTTCAACTTAAAAAAAGGAGAAGAAGAAAAGGCATCTTTAAACATTAGGGTTATATGTTTTCCAAAGATGTTGGCATGAACTTCTGGATGGAATTTCAGCTCTCTACCGGCCATGCCTGCTCTCAGTCCTTCAAGCACAAAGCCAGAATTGGCCACTGCAGATATACAGCATGCTTCCTCACCAGCTCTAGAGAGAAAACAGATTTCCTATGACAGAGAGCAGATCCAAATGTTTCCATGAAAACAGCAGATGCTGCACAGGAACACTTCCTAGAACTGTTTTTACCAGGAAATGCGAACAGAGTGTGCTTCTGTGCTCACTGTAAAGAACAAGGGTTAGCAAGACTCTGTGCTCCCTGGGTAATGAGGCCCAAATGGGAGGCATCAAGAAGCCTCTAACCTAAGTGTCTCTCTCAGGAAGAATTTGAGCAAACTCTGGGAGATACTGCAGGACAGAAGAGCCTGTCATGCTACAGTCAGTCCATGGGGTTGCAAAGGATCAGACATGACTTAGTGCGTAAACAACAGGAAGATGTGGTTGATATTTTACAACTCACATTTTGAAAAAAAATGGGAGGAACTTCCATACCATGTAAGGTATATTTTCAGTATATTTTATACATCATGAAAATAAACAAAGTATATTTTATACTGTACTTCGGTGCCAGCATAGAGATAAACCAACTGACCCTCAGAACACAACACTGATCCTTATGTTTGACTCAAGTATGTGTGGAATTGTGTTTAATAGGAGATATATATGGCACGTCAGTGAGTAAAGAAAGTACTGTGTAGTAATGGAGCTGGAAAAATTGGTTATCCTGGTTATCCATATGGAGAATGTTACTGATTCTCTACTTCTATCACTATTGATAATCAACTCTAGAAGGAGAGTAAAGACTGACATTTCAAACGGAAAACTCTAGAAGAAAATATAACTGATCTTAGAGTAAAAAATTTCTTAAATAAGATACCCAGATGATAGCTATATAAAAAAGATTGACAAATGAGGTGCCTTAGACTACATTAAAATGAAAAGCTTCTTTTCATGAAAAGAAATGCTTAAGGGGGTAAAAATTTCTTTAGACACATGGAGAAGATATTTGCACAAATGTGTTAGGCTAGAAATCAATGCAAAGATGATATTTTTTAAAATGATAGAAACACTAAAAAGCAAGACAACCTAGTATGAAAGTGGAAGAGAGGAATAAACAGATCTTTCTCAGAAAAAGAAAAGAAAAAAAGCCCACACGTGATCAGTAAGCACACAGGAACTTTAACAGCCTCCTTAGTAATGAGGCAGATGCAAATCTGTGCACAATGAGATGACAGGGCATATCAATTCAATTGGAAAATTTTAGAAGTTTGACAACACTGAATATCAGGGTCTCTGAAACTTTGAAAAACCAGTATGGATAAATTTTACAAAACTGTACATTCAAGTACTTTGTGACCCAGCATCTCCACTCCTAAAATGGTACCGAGGAATCAGTGTGCAAAAAAGTACAAACGACATGTAAAAAGTGTTCCTAATAGTAGTCTGCATATTGACAGAGAATGGATAAATAAATTGAGTTCTACAGCACTGAAAAGAATGATCTATTGTTATGCTACTGCTGCTGCTGCTAAGTCGCTTCAGTCGTGTCTGACTCTGTGCAACCCCATAGACGGCAGCCCCCCAGGCTCCTCTGCTCCTGGGATTCTCCAGGCAAGAATACTGGATTGGGTTGCCATTTCCTTCTCCAATGCATGAAAGTGAAAAGTGAAAGTGAAGTCACTCAGCCGTGCCCGACTCTTAGTGACCCCATGGACTGCAGCCCACCAGGCTCCTCCATCCATGGGATTTTCCAGACAAGAATACTGGAGTGGGTTGCCATTGCCTTCTCTGCCATTGTTATACATAGGTTAATAAACATTATGTTTTAGTAACACGATGTTGAGTTTAAAATATAAAAATAGAAGTTAGTAAAAACAATAGGAAGAAAAAATAGAATACCTTCTATATCAGAGAGTGTTCTTCCTATATTTTCTTTGAAGAGTTTTATAGTATCTGGCAGGCTTTCTAAAGAAACATTTCTCCAAGAAAGGCATACAGATGGGTAAAAGGAACATGAAAATATGCTCAGCATCACTAAACAAGAGAAATATAGATCAAAACTACAATGAGGTTGATACCTCACACCAGTCAGAATAGTCCTCATCAAAAAATCCACAAACAATAAATGCTGGAGAGCGTATGGAGAAAAGAGAACCCTCCTTTACTGTTGGGGTGAGTGTAAACTGTTACAGCCACTAAGACGAATGGTATGGAGGTTCCTTAAAAAACTAAAAATAGAGCTACCATATGATCCTGGGAAAGGAGTACATCATGGCTGTATATTATCACCCTGCTTATTTAACTTATATGCAGAGTATATCATGCAAAATAACAGGCTAGATGAAGCACAAACTAGAATCAAGAATACCGGGAGAAATAACAATAACCTCACATATGCAGATGACACCACCCTTATGGCAGAAAGCGAAGAAGAACTAAAGTGCCTCTGGATGAAAGTGAAAGAGGGGAATGGAAAAACTGGCGTAAAACTAAACATTCAAAAAACGAAGATCATGGCATCCAGTCCCATCACTTCATGGCAAATAGATGGGGAAACAATGGAAACAGTGAGAGACTTCATTTTCTTGGGCTCCAAAATCACTGCAGATGGTGACGGCAGCCATGAAATTAAAAGACACTTGCTCGTTGGAAGAAAAGCTATGACCAACCTAGACAGCATATTAAAAAGCAGAGACATTACTTTGCTGACAAAGGTCTGTCTAGTCAAAACTATGATTTTTCCTGTAGTCATGTATGGATGTGAGAGTTGGACCATAAAGAAGGCTGAGCACTGAAGAACTGATGCTTTTGAACTGTGGTGTTGGAGAAGACTCTTGAGAGTCCCTTGGACTGCAAGGAGATCCAACCAGTCCATTCTGAAGGAGATCAACCCTGGGATTTCTTTGGAAGGAATGATGCTAAAGCTGAAACTCCAGTA
>SJYT01001777.1:19891-45873 GCA_006410635.1 Cephalophus harveyi
GGGCGGGGGGGGGGAGGGCAGGAGGAGATGATAGTTGATAACCCACGTTTCTAGGAAATGGAAATGAAACCATGGCAACCATGTTTACATCTTTCTCTACAGCGAAAATATTTCCCAGAAAAGAAAAATACAAGAGTGTAACTTTAGAAAGCTCAGTGAGTAAAGAGAGGGCACAGAGGTACTAGGGGCGAGGAAAGGCAGGTTTCTAAGGACCCCTGGGTGGTCACCTAATGAAGATACCCAGGGGAGCATAAGGTATAGGGAAGGAGGAAGGCTGTGAGCAACTTTTCAAAGCTTCCAGTGAATGAGGGAGAAATATTTCTCTAAACTTTCTCTGTTTTTATGTTTTTTTTCTTAATTTTAAATTTTATATTCATAATCACAGAAAACTAGCCAATCTGATCACATGGACCACAGCCATGTCTAACTCAGTGAAACTAAGCCATGCCGTGTGGGGCCACCCAAGACAGATGGGTCATGGTGGAGAGGTCTGACAGAATGTGGTCCACTGTAGAAGGGAATACAACCCACTTCAGTATTCTTGCCTTGAGAGCCCCATGCACAGTATGAGAAGGCAAAATGATAGGAATCTGAAAGAGGAAATCCCCAGGCCAATAAGTGCCCAATATGCTACTGGAGATCAGTGCACAAATAACTCCAGAAAGAATGAAGGGATAGAACCAAAGCAAAAACAATACCCAGTTGTGGATGTGACTGGTGATAGAAGCAAGGTCTGATGCTGTAAAGAGCAATATTGCATAGGAACCTGGAATGTTAGGTCCATGAATCAAGGCAAAGTGGAAGTGGTCAAACAGGAGATGGCAAGAATGAACGTTGACATTCTAGGCATCAGCGAACTCAAATGGACTGGATGGGTGAATTTAACTCAGGTAATCAATATGTCTACTACTGTAGGCAGGAATCCCTTAGAAGAAATGGAGTAGCCATCATGGTCAACAAAAGAGTCTGAAAAGCAGTTCTTGGATGCAGTCTCAAAAATGACAGNATGAACGTTGACATTCTAGGCATCAGCGAACTCAAATGGACTGGATGGGTGAATTTAACTCAGGTAATCAATATGTCTACTACTGTAGGCAGGAATCCCTTAGAAGAAATGGAGTAGCCATCATGGTCAACAAAAGAGTCTGAAAAGCAGTTCTTGGATGCAGTCTCAAAAATGACAGAATGATATCCATTCATTTCCAAGGCAAACCATTCAATATTACGGTAATCTAAGCCTATGCCCCAACCAGTATGGCTGAAAAAGCTGAAGTTGAATGGTTCTATGAAGACCTACAAGACCTTTTAGAACTAACACCCCCAAAAGATGTCCTTTACTGATGAACTATGGAATGAGGTTTGTGACATTGTACGGGAGACAGGGATCAAGACCATCCCCATGGAAAAGAAATGCAAAAAAGCAAAATGGCTGTCCGGAGAGGCCTTACAAATAGCTGTGGAAAGAAGAGAAGTGAAAAGCAAAGGAGAAAAGGAAAGATAATAAGCATCTGAATGCAGAGTTCCAAAGAATAGCAAGGAGATAAGAAAGACTTCTTCAGTGATCAGTGCAAATAAATAGAGGAAAGCAACAGAATGGGAAAGACTAGAGATCTCTTCAAGAAAATTAGAGATACCAAAGAAACTTTTCATGCAAAGATGGGCACAAGAGACAGAAATGGTATGGACCTAACAGAAGCAGAAGATATTAAGAAGAGGTGGCAAGAATACACAGAATAACTATACAAAAAAGATCCTCATGACCCAGATAATCACGATGGTGTGACTACTCACCTCGAGCCAGACATCCTGGAATGTGAAGTTAAGTGGGCCTTAGGAAGCATCACTACAAACAAAGCTAGTGGAGGTGATGGAACCCCAGTTGAGCTATTTCAAATCCTAAAAGATGATGCTGTGAAAGTGCTGGACTCAATATGCCAGCAAATTTGGAAAACTCAACAGTGGCCACAGGACTGGAAAATGCCAGTTTTCATTCCAATCCCAAAGAGAGGCTATGCCAAAGAATGCTCAAACTACTGCACAATTGCACTCATCTCACATGCTAGTAAAGTAATGCTCAAAATTCTCCAAGCCAGGCTTCAGCAATACGTGAACAGGCCACAGGACTGGAAAATGTCAGTTTTCATTCCAATCCCAAAGAGAGGCTATGCCAAAGAATGCTCAAACTACTGCACAATTGGTGACTCAGAGGTTAAAGCGTCTGCCTGGAATGCAGGAGACCCGGGTTGGATCCCTGGGTTGGGAAGATTCACTGCAGAAGGAAACAGCAACCCACTCCAGTACTCTTGCCTGGAGAATCATGGAGGGAGGAGCCTGGTAGGCTACAGTCCATGCCGTGGTAAAGAGTCGGACGCAACTGAGCTACTTCACGACGACACGACGACGACCGCACAATTGCACTCATCTCCCATCCTAGCAAAGTAACACTCAAAATTCTCCAAGCCAGGCTTCAGCAATACGTGAACGGTGAACTTCCAGATGTTCAAGCTGGTTTTAGAGGAAGCAGAGGAACCAGAGATCAAACTGCCAACATCTGCTGGATCATCAAAAAAGAAAGAATTTCAGAAAACTATCTATTTCTGCTTCATTGATTATGGCAAAGCCTTTGAATGTGTGGATCACAATAAACTGTGGGAAATTCTGAAAGAGATGGGAATATCAGACCACCTGACCTGCCTGTTGAGAAACCTGTATGCAAGTCAGGAAGCAACAGTTAGAGCTGGACATGGAACAACAGACTGGTTCCAAATAGGAAAAGGAGTATGTCAAGGCTGTATATTGTCACCCTGCTTATTTAACTTCTATGCAGAGTACATCATGAGAAACCTGGGCTGGAGGAAGCACAAGCTTGAATCAAGATTGCTGGGAGAAATATCACTAACCTCAGATACGCAGATGACACCACCCTTATGGCAGAAAGTGAAGAGGAACTAAAGAGCCTCTTGATGAAAGTGAAAGTGGAGAATGAAAAAGTTGGCTTAAAACTCAACATTTGGAAAACTAAGATCATGGCATCTGGTCCCATCACTTCACGGCAAATAGCTGGGGAAACAATGGAAATAGTAACAGGCTTTTATTTTTGGGGGCTCCAAAAACCACTGCAGATGGTGACTGCTGCCATGAAATTAAGAGACACTTGCTCCTTGGAAGAAAAGCTATGACCAACCTAGACAGCATATTAAAACCCAGAGACATTACTTTACCAACAAATGTCCATCTAGTCAAAGCTATAGTTTTTCCAGTGGTCATGTGTGTTTGTGAGAGCTGGACTATAAAGAAAGCTGAGCGCCGAAGAATTGATGCTTTTGAACTGTGGTGTTGGAGAAGACTCTTGAGAGTCCCTTGGACAGCAAGGAGATCCAACCAGTCCATACTAAAGGAAATCAGTCTTGAATATTCATTGGAAGGGCTGACGCTGAAGCTAAAACTCCAATACTTTGGCCACCTGATGCAAAGAACTGACTCATTGGAAATGACCCTCATGCTGGAAAAGGATGAAGGCGGGAGGAGAAGGGGATGACAGAGGATGAGATGGTTGGATGGTATCACCAAGTCAATGGAAAGCAGTTTGATTAAACTCTGGGTGATGTTGGTGATGGACAGGGAGGCCTGGCATGCTGCAGTCCATGGGGTTGCAAAGAGTTGGACACGACTGAGTGACTGAATTGAACTGAAGTGAACTGAACACTTAGAAATCACTTGCTTACATTTTGCCACATTCCCTGCATCAGCTGATACCCTTGTTGCACCTATAGCTCAAAGCAGAAACTAACAACGGTCTGCAGACTTTTAGCAACACAAACAATAGGTTGCTGTGTTTTCTGCCTTGGCCTCATTTACACCACCATCTGGAAGACATTAGTGAGGTCCAGGAAGGCCCAGTGGAAAAAACGGTTCTTATATGGACCAGAGAATTGCTGCCCCTCCTGCATTTTGGCTCCAGGCTCCTGGGCATCAGGGCCCTGGGACACAGCAACTATTCCCAAGGACTGGGCATAAGTTTCACCTATGAGCAAAACTGGTACAAACAAACATATCTTTAATAGCTGCAGAACTAGCAGAGCCAGAGAAACTACCTAGGTTCCTCAGTTTGCTATTAGGCAAAAAGTGAGGTTAATGCTAAGCCATGTAGGTATTTATCCATGGAAGAATATGTAGAAGTATGGCATTCCTGAAAGGAGAATCCAGTTAATCATTGGAGGGAAATAATAAGAAAAATGCAAGTCGTATGGCAGTAGAGTTGGTCACAGCAATATTTCCTTTCCTTGCCTCCCTAAGAAAACACTGTATGGGACTGATTTATCTGGTGGAGGTGACCACTCCTGTGTGGAAAAAGAAAAGTGGTGAGTGAGTGCCCAGCAACTTCATCTGGGCCATCAGACTTAGAGATTCAGCAGGGGACATAGGTGTACCTATGGCTGAGTCATGTTGATATTAACAGAAACCAGCACAGTATGTAAAGCAATTACCTTCAATTAAAAATAAATAAATTTAATAATTTTTAAAAATGCAAAGAAAGAAAGAAAGAAAAACTAGGAATAAAACTACTATGTGACCTAACAATTCCACACACCCTGAGGAAACTATAATCTAAAAAGACACAGGTACCCCAGTGGTCATTGCAGTACTATTTACAATAGCTAGGACACAGAAGCCAACTAGATGTCCATTGACAGATGAATGGAGAAAGAAGTTGTGGTACACATACACAATGGAATATTATCAGCCATAAAAAGGAACATATTTGAGTCAGTTCTAATGAGGTGGATGAACCTAGAGCCTATTATACAGAGTGAAGTAAGTCATAAAGAGAAAGACAAATATCATATATTAACATATATATATGGAATCTAGAAAGATGGTACTGATGAACTTATCTGCAGGGTAGCAATGGAGATGCAGACTAAGAAAACAGACTTGTGGACACAGAGCGGGAAGGAGAAGGTGGGATGAATTGAGAGAGTAGCATTGAAACATATACATTACCATACGCAAAATTAGATACTTGGCAGATATTTGCTGTATGATATACAGAATTCAAATCTGGTGCTCAGTTCAACCTAGAAGGGTGAAATGAGATGGGAGATGGGAGGGAAGTTCAGGTGGGAGGGGACATGCATGTACCCATGGCTGATTCATATTGATCAACACAATATTGTAAAGCAATTACCCTTCGATTAAAATTAAATAAATTAAAAAAATACTGCACAGAAATTTTAAAGATAAAATTGAATGCAATGATTTGTATCAAAAGAAACAAATGCATCTTGTGGAAGAGGAGTAAAATGAGGGAATGGGACAGGAATGGGACTTGATTCCCTAGTGAGCCAATATTAAAAGCAAAAAGTGTGCTGTGCATAACACAAACACAATAATTTGCCATGATCTGGACTGCAGGCCCCCAAAAGTTGATTGAGTTTGTTATCAGAGTTACTGCAGACCCTTGCTAAAAAGCCACCAACACTACTCTTGAACAAGAAGTAACATATATCTTTATATCATAGAGTCTGGACACAGACAAAGAAGTCATAGGAGGAGAAAGGAAAAAAAAAAAAAAAAAACAGCTCTGAATCCAAGATGGTGACAAGTCTGACCTCCAACAGACCCTGTCTCATCATACACTGATTTTACTACATTAGCATACTAAATGGCACAATTCCTACAGCCATGACCAGAAGTCACTTACTAAAAAAAACCAAAAAGGGATGGCAACCCAGTTCCAGAAAAGCCATATTTTTTTCCAAAAAAATAAATGCCTATGTCTTCCCATCATAACCTCACCTGTCATTGTCCTTATCTCTTAAAAACAAATCCCACTTGGCACTAAGGCAAGAAGTTGGTTTGTGAACTAAGTTCCTGATTCTCCATTCTCTGCTCATTGAATAAAGCTTGCACTGCTACAATCCAAAATTTGGTTTCATTTTTGTCTGTGGGAACTCACATGGAAAGAAGAAGCTCTTGGCTAAGACAGGAGACTTTGCCCAATCTATGATCCAAGTAGGGGGACCATATGTTTAATTTGGTAACAGTTGTAAAAGAAAGGAAAAAATCAGCTTAAAAGTTAAAGAGAGAGAAGGTTCTCTGGAGCTGTGATGCCCAGTGGTGGCTGCATCTAAACTCCTGCTATGAGCTGGTAGGACTTCAATGTGAGATTCTCAATTGTCATGCCAACCAGACATGAAACCAAGAACCTGGACACAAGCTTCAGCATTCTCAGAGGGGACATTCCTGCTGATCTTTTTTTTATTCTTTTAATTAATTTATTTGTTTTAATTGGAGGCTAATTACTTTGCAATATTGTAGTGTTTTTTTTTTTTTTTTGCCATATATTGACATGAACTAGCCATGGGTGTACATGTGTTCCCCATCCTGAACTCCCCTTGGTCATGATGTATGATCTTTTTAATATGTTGTTGGATTCTGTTTGCTAGAATTTTGTTAAGGATTTTTGCATCTATGTTCATGAGTGATATTGACCTGTAGTTTTCTTTTGTTGTGGCATCTTTGTCTGGTTTTGGTATTAGGGTGATGGTGGTCTCATAGAATGAGTTTGGAAGTTTACCTTCCTCTGCAATTTTCTGGAAGAGTTTGAGTAAGATAGGTATTAGCTCTTCTCTAAATTTTTGGTAGAATTCAGCTGTGAAGCCATCTGATCCTGGGATTTTGTTTGTTGGAATATTTTTGATTAGTTTTGATTTGCTTGCTTGTGATGGGTCTGTTAAGATTTTCTATTTCTTCCTGGTTCATTTTTTGAAGGTTATATTTTTCTAAGAATTTTTCCATTTCTTCCAAGTTGTCCATTTTATTGGCATATAGTTGCTGATAGTAGTCTCTTATGATCCTTTGTATTTCTGTGTTGTCTGTTGTGATTTCTCCATTTTCATTTCTAATTTTGTTGATTTGATTCTTCTCCCTTTGTTTCTTGATGAGTCTGGCTGATGGTTTGTCTATTTTATTTATCTTTTCAAAGAACCAGCTTTTAGTTTTGTTGATTTTTGCTATAATCTTTGTTTCTTTTTCATTTATTTCTGCTATAATTTTTATCATTTCTTTCCTTCTACTAACCCTGGGGTTCTTCATTTCTTCTTTTTCTAGTTGTTTTAGGTGTAAAGTTAGGTTATTTATTTGATTTTTCTCTTGTTTCTTGAGGTAAGCTTGTATTGCTATGAACCTTCCCCTTAGCACAGCTTTTCCTGAATCCCACAGGTTTTGTGTTGTCGTGTTTTCATTTTCATTTGTTTCTATGCATATTTTGATTTTTTTAAATTTCTTCTGTGATTTGTTGGTTATTCAGAAGGGTGTTGTTTACCCTCCACATGTTTGTATTTGTAATAGTTTTTTTTTTTCCTGTAGTTGACAACTAATCTTACTGCATTGTAATCAGAAAAGATGTGTGAAATGATTTCAGGTTTTTTGAATTTACCAAGGTAGATTTATGGCCCAGGATGTGATCTATCCTGGAGAATGTTTTGTGTGCACTTGAGAAAAAGGTGAAATTCATTGTTTTGGAGTGAAATGTCCTATAGATATCAGTTAGATCTAACTGGCCCATTGTATCATTTAAAGTTTGTGTTACCTTGCTAATTTTCTGTTTAGTTGATCTATCCATAAGTGTGAGTGGGGTATTAAAGTCTCCCACTATTATTGTGTTATTGTTAATTTCCCCTTTCATACTTGTTAGCACTTGCCTTACATATTGAAGTGCTCCTATGTTGGGTGCATATATAATTGTTATAGCTTCTTCTTGGATTGACCCTTTGATCACTATATAGTGTCCTTCTTTGTCTCTTTTCATGGCCTTTATTTCAAAGTCTATTTTATCTGATATGAGTATTGCTACTCCTGCTTTGTTTTGATCTCCATTTGCATGAAATATCTTTTTCCAGCCCTTCACTTTCAGTCTGTAAGTGTCCCTTGTTTTGAGGTGGGTCTCTTGTAGACAGCATATATAAGGGTCTTATTTTTGTATCCATTCAGCCAGTCTTTGTCTTTTGGTTGGGGCATTCAACCCATTTACATTTAAGGTAATTATTGATAAGTATGATCCTGTTGCCATTTACTTTGTTGTTTTGGGTTCAACTTTATAAACCTTTTCTGTGTTTCCTCTCTAGAGAAGATTCTTCAACATTTGTTGAAGAGCTGGTTTGGTGGTGCTGAATTTTTTCAGCTTTTGTTTGTCTGTAAAGCTTTTGATTTCTCCTTCATATTTGAATGAGACCCTTGCTGGGTATAGTAATCTGGGTTGTAGGTTTTTCTCTTTCATCACTTTAAGTATGTCTTGCCATTCCCTTCTGTCCCGAAGAATTTCTATTGAAAGATCAGCTGTTATCCTTATGGGGATCCCCTTGTGTGTTATTTATTGCTTTTCCCTTGCTGCTTTTAATATTTGCTCTTTGTGTTTGATCTTCAATAATTTGATTAATATATGTCTTGGGGTATTTTGCCTTGGGTTTATCTTGTTTGGGACTCTGTGGGTTTCTTGGACTTGGGTGGCTATTTCCTTCCCCATTTTAGGGAAGTTTTCAACTATTACCTCCTCAAGTATTTTTTCATGGTCTTTCTTTTTGTCTTCTTCTTCTGAAACTCCTATGATTCGAATGTTGGAGCATTTAACATTGTCCCAGAGGTCTCTGAGTTTGTCCTCATTTTTTAAAATTCTTTTTTTGTTTTTTTCTCTCTGCTTCATTTCTGCCATTCTATCTTCCACCTCACTTATCCTATTTTCTGCCTCAGTTATTCTACTGTTGGTTCCCTGCAGAGTGCTTTTGATCTCAGTTATTGCATTATTCATTATTGATTGACTCTTTTTTATTTCTTCTACATCTTTGTTAAACATTTCTTGCATCTTCTCAATCCTTGTCTCCAGGCTATTTATCTGTAACTCCATTTTGTTTTCAAGATTTTAGATCATCTTTACTATCATTATTCTAGATTCTTTTTCAAGTGGACTCCCTATATCCTCCTCTTCAGTTTGGTTTGGTGGGCATTTATCATGTTCCTTTACCTGCTGAATATTCCTCTTTCTTTTCATTTTGCTTAAATTGCTATGTTTGGTGTGGCCTTTCTGTATGGTGGAAGTCTGTCGTTTTTCTTTATTGTGGAGGTTTCTGCCTGTGGGTGGGGTTGGGTGAGTGGCTTGTCAAGGTTTGCTGGTTAAGGAAGCTTGTGTCAGTGTTCCGGTGGGTGGAGCTGGATCTCTTCTCTCTGGAGTGCAATGAAGTGTCCAGTAGGGAGTTTTGAGCTGTCTATTGTTTTAATGTGACTTTTGGCGCCTATATTTTAATGCTCAAAGTTATGTTCCTATGTTGCTGCAGAATTAGCATGGTATATCTTGCTCTGAAACTTGTTGATTCTTGGGTGGAGCTTGGTTTCAGGGTAGGTATGGAGGCTTTTGGATGAGCTCTTGTTGATTAATGTTCCCTGGAGTCAGTTTTCTGGTGTTCTTAAGTTTTGGATTTAAGCCTCCTGCCTTTGACTTTCAGTCTTATTCTTACAGTAACCTCAAGACTTCTCCATCCATCCAGCTTTGATGATAAAACATCTAGGTTAATGGTGAAAAGATTCTCCACAGCGAGGGACACCAGAGAGGTTCACAGAGTTACATGGAGAAGAGAAGAGGGAGGAGGGAGATAGAGGTGACCAGGAGGAGAAGAGGGGGAATCAAAAGGGGAGAGAGCTATCTAGCCAGTAATCAATTCCCTATGTTTTCTTCACAGTTTGGAACACTCAGAGAGGTTCATGGAGTTACATAGAGAAGAGAAGAGGGAAGAAGGAGATAGAGGTGACCAGGAGGAGAAGGGGGAGAGTCAAAAGGAGAGAGACCAGTCTAGCCAATAATCATCTCCCTAAGTGTTCTCCACAGCCCAGAACATGCAAAGAGATTCACAGAGTTAAGTAGAGAAGAGGAGGGGGAGGGAGGAGATAGAGGTGATGTGGGGGAGAACAAGGAGAGTCAAAGAGGAGAGAGCAATCAAACCAGTAATCACACCACTAGGTAAAAATGGGTACTGAAGATTAGATTTTTAAAGGTACAAAATTGATAAATACCAAAAAGCAAAGATGAAAAATCTAGAGTAGAGGTTAGAGTCTCAAAAATACAATATTAAAAATATAAAACAAAATCACAAAAATTATAAAATATATATATATGAAATTTGCTTTAAAAATAGGAGGTTTTTTTGCAAGGTAATAGTAAGTTATAAAAATGAAAATTAAAGGAGTAATAAAGAACTTAAAAATAAAAAAATAAAAAATGATAATAGCAAGATATATCTAGGAATTTCTCTGGAGCTATTGAGGGCAGTGTGTGGTCAGTTCAGTTTCAGATAGTTCCTTGTTCAGCTTAGATTTCTTCTCAAGGTCCATAGGCCCCTTCCAATGCTTAGTCAATGGTAATGACAGGGTTTTAATCTGTTGCATCTGTCACTTCCAGAGCAGTTCCCTCTTCTTTGTTTATTTTGGTTTCCTCTGTTTGCAAGTCTCTTCAGTGTCTAATTTCTGCCGTGACACAAGGGGGCGAAGTTCAGTCGCTCAGTCGTGTCCGACTCTTTGCGACCCCATGAATCGCAGCACGCCAGGCCTCCCTGTCCATCACCATCTCTCGGAGTTCACTCAGACTCACATCCATTGAGTCAGTGATGCCATCCAGCCATCTCATCCTCGGTCGTCCCCTTCTCCTCCCGCCCCCAATCCCTCCCAGCATCAGAGTCTTTTCCAATGAGTCAACTCTTCGCATGAGGTGGCCAAAGTACTGGAGTTTCAGCTTTAGCATCATTCCTTCCAAAGAAATCCCAGGGTTGATCTCCCTCAGAATGGACTGGTTGGATCTCCTTGCAGTCCAAGGGACTCTCAAGAGTCTTCTCCAACACCACACCTCAAAAGCATCAATTCTTCGGCGATCAGCCTTCTTCACAGTCCAACTCTCACATCCATACATGACCACAGGAAAAACCATAGCCTTGACTAGACGGACCTTAGTCGGCAAAGTAATGTCTCTGCTTTTGAAAATGCTATCTAGGTTGGACATAACTACTTTGCCATAGCAGCCTGGCACTCTAGGCAGCTGCCCCTGACCTCGGACGTGGGGTAGCTCTTGGCCTTGCTTAGTGTGCCGGCCACCGCCGCAGCCGCCTGTGCTTAGTGCAGCTACTGATATAAGTTTTAGAAACAAAGTTGACATTGAAGTCGCTCAGTCGTGTCCGACTCTTTGCAACCCCATGGACTGTAGCCTACCAGGCTCCTCCGTCCATGGAATTTTCCAGGCAAGAGTACTAGAGTGGATTGCTATTTCCTTCTCCAAGAAACAAAGTTAGAGTATCCTTTTAACAACTTAATTAAAATCTAAACAATACAACATAACAGGGAACTATCTCAGAAGTGGATAACAAGATTAGAATTCCATGTTAGGTGAAACAAACAATTTTCATTGTAAGGGCATTAACCCTGCAGCCAGGGAAGGCTTTAACCCATTAAATAAAAGTGAGGTTTGTCAAGGAGCTACACCCTGACTGCTTAATTTACAGCTTCAGCGATTTACAACTTAATTGCTTACTGATTTAGGACAAGATTATTGCCATGTTTTAAGAACATCAAGGGGCTTCCCTGGTGGCTGAGCTGGCAAAGAATCTTCCTGCAATACGGGAGGCCTGGGTTCAATCCCTGGATCAGGAAGATCCCCCTGGAGAAAGGAAAAGCTACCCACTCCAGTATTCTAGCCTGGAGAAGTCCATGGACTGTATAGTCCATGGGGTCACAAAGAGTCAGACATGGCTGAGCGAGGAACTCACTGTAAGGACATCAAGATAACAATAGTTTGACAGTCAGGGGTTAATTTTGTAGAAGCATGAAAAGCTTTATCTGCATGTACCGTAATCTTCATAGATCGCTGTGAAATAATACTTCCTTACTTCACCAAAGTAGCAAAAGATTTTAAAAAACAAAAAAATCACTTAAATTCAAAGAAATTGATAACAATTTTGATAACAATCTGTTATCAAAAGCTGCATTCTAAGAAAACTTTGTTCTCTTAACAGAGAGATAAAACCAAATTCCAGTCTGCTACCAGGTTACTGTTAACAACAAAATTTGTTTATCTGGTTAATCTTTTTTTCTTTTCTTTTCTTTTTTTTTCCTTGTCCTTGAAGTTAGGGAAAGTTTCTTGGGTTTGTTTTTCTTTCTTTCTTTTTTTTTTTTCTCTTTATTTATTTATTTATTTTTTACTTTATAATACTGTATTGGTTTGCCATACACTGACATGAATCCATCCCGGGTGTACGTGAGTTCCCAATCCTGAACCCCCCTCCCAGCACCCTCCCCATATCATCTCTCTGGGTCATCCCAGTGCACCAGCTCCAAGCATCCTGTATCCTGTATTGAACCTAGACTGGCGATTTGTTTCTTACATGATAGTATACATGCTTCAATGCCATTCTCCCAAATAATCCCACCCTCTCCCTCTCCCACAGAGTCTAAAAGTCTGTTCTATACATCTGTGTCAAGTAAGCCAGAAAGAAAAACACCAATACAGTATACTAACACATATATATGGAATTTAGAAAGATGGTAATGATAACCCTGTTTATCTGGTTAATCTTAGAAAAGTCTTTTTCATAAATTTTGAAGAAGTAGCAGTATTCTTCTAAAGGCATCAGAGCAAAGCCATGGAAAGTATGTTTAACATCTGATTATATCGCAATTAACAAAGGAACCTGGTAATTGCTGTGACATGTAACACTTAAATATGATAACTAGAATTAAAATTGACAATATTTTATCAGGACATATCAGATCTTTATGAATTCCACAGAATTTAGGATATCTATATTAGTAAAATCAACCATACAGTATAACCTGAGAAGATTTATCATTACTTCAACAGTGCTTCCATGGAATTTCATGTGTCAAATGAACCCTTTAGTTTATTACTTCTCTGTGGGAGATCTCAGGGCTCTCTGAAGCATCCCAAAGTCGAGGTCAAAAGCTAGAGGTCAAAAGAACTTCATCAGAGTTTAATCTTAGGAAGTTTTGCCAAAAATTAACAGGGTTTATAACACTCAGTCAGATAGGATCATATAGGTCATTGTGAAACAGCAGTTATTTGCTTCAGTTCAGTTCAGTCACTCAGTCGTGTCCGACTCTTTGTGACCCCATGAATCGCAGCACGCCAGGCCTCCCTGTTCATCACCATCTCCCGGAGTTCACTCAGACTCACATCCATGGAGTCCGTGATGCCATCCAGCCATCTCATCTTAGCCACAGTTAAAAGATTTCAAAGGTGAACGTATAACAAATCACTTCAGAGGTAAAGACACGTAAAATCCATTATCAAAGGCCGTTCAACATCTCAAGAAAAATTATTTTATGCACAAAATTCTTTTCTTGGAGTCCATTTTCAATAAAATCTCTCTCTCTCTCTTTTTAAATCACTTTGTTCATTTTAAAACAGTCACCTATAATCAGACCTACTTTCTTTTTTTCTTAATAAAATGTAATTTCATTCCTCATAGTTTTTTTCTTTTCTAAAAACGCATCCTATTTTCCTTAAGCAACCATTAACTGTCCTCTATATTAGCATACTGTAGGTTGTTGAACATGAATACCAGTGATAATTTCTAAAAACATTTGCTTTCTTATACAGAACATCTCAGGATGGCACCAAACATATTCATTAATAGTCCAAAATCTCTTTAGCTTCCCTGTGAGAGGAAGTTAGTGTTCAGTAATTCATATTTTCAAATCTTATTTTGTTGACCTAGCTAATCAATAAATTTTCATCACTTAGTTTAGCATAACTCTAGAAATTCAAGTTACCCCAACCTGGAGAGACTAATTTAGACAGACAATTCTAAAATACAGTTATTCTTAATAGAGTTTATTTAAAAGCTGTTGTCCCACTTATATTTCTCTTTTTTTAAGAAAAATGTTCTTCACTTGAGTTACTTTCCTTGTTGACAAATTTAGCTTACATTAAAGCTAGGCACAATAAAAGTATTATACAATGTTGATGGCTCAAGACGTGTCTTAATTATGTCAGGTGAGTGTATTCCCCTCAGTTCTGTCTCGTCACAACAAAGATTTGGAGTGACGGACATTAAAGCCCTCAGCGTGTCACAGCTCTCGGGTCTTGGACAAACCGTGTTATAGCTCTCAGGTCTCAAACAGACCATGTTATAGCTCTTAGACAAATCAGTGTTACAGCTCCATGCTACAGCTCCATTTTATTTAGATAATAGCAGGAAGTTCTGTCAGCCCTCTCCACCATGACCCGCCTGCCTTGGGTTGCCCTGCAGGCATGGCTTGGTTTCATTGAGTTAGACAAGGCTGTGGTCCTAGTGTGATTAGATTGACTAGTTTTCTGTGAGTATGGTTTCAGTATGTCTGCCCTCTGATGCCCTCTTGCACCACCTATCATCTTACTTGGGTTTCTCTTACCTTGGGTGTGGGGCATCTCTTCACGGCTGCTTCAGCAAAGCACAGCCGCGGCTCCTTACCTTGGACGAGGGGCTGTTCCTGACCTTCAACGTGGGATAGATCCTCTAGGCCCTCCTGCTGATCCTTGGGTTGCTCCTCCCTGCTGCCGGCCCTGGCCTCCGGCGTGGGTGGCTCCTCCCAGCTGCCGCCTCTCGGATGCGGGGTAGCTCCACCCAGCTGCCACCCTGACCTCGGAGGCCGGGTGTCTCCTCCGGGGCCGTCACTGACCTCAGCACAGGGTAGCTCCTCTCCGCCGTTCCTGCGCCGTCGCACCCTGGCACTCTAGGCTGCTGTCCCCGACCTCGGACGTGGGGCAGCTCCTCCCGGCCGTGCGTAGTGCGCTGGCCCGGCTCTCGCAGCGGACCGCGCGTAGTGCGCCGGCCCGGCTCTCGCAGCGGGGCGAAGGTGGTCACTTATTTAGGCTCACTTGTTCAGTTGTGCTCTGGGGAGGGAGGAATATATCACTGGCATGTGTGGGGGAGTGTTCGCAGTGTATAGACCACACTGGGGTTGCCCCGGCTCACAGCGTGTATGCTTTCCTGGTCTATACTGCTGAGGCTCCAGGTTGCTCTGCAGGGGAACTGTTCAAAGTGGGCACTGGGTTTCGTGTATTTCCCAGGTTATGGGAATGTAAGCTCTTCAGATTCAGGTTCTAGGGTACTCCACAAAGGTACAGACTCGTTTGTGGATGTGTTTTGTGCTGATCACCTCCTCTTTTACCCCAGAATCCTTCCAGGGCATGGGCAGGTTTGGGCTGTAAAATACTCCTCTTATTTCACATCTGGTATTCTACATCCTCAGCTCTTCCTCTCTCTGATTTTTCCTTTATCTCTTACTCATAGCTTCTTCCTCTGAACTTCCCCAGATTTAACACAAGATCTTCAGAAATGTTATCTCTACACACATGGAACTAGTGGGTATTGAGGGAGGAGATCAACTTCTTCAAAATCAGGTTTGTGCTGTGATGAGCAGCTGCCCACAGGCGCAATCAGGAGACAATATTTCAACATGGACTCTTTACACCTTCATTTCTAAAATAAAATTATCAAGAAGACAAAGGAAACACTGTTTGTACAAAATGCTGGCAGAGTGCTAGGGCCTAAAGCTGAAGGGCCCAGAGCTTTGCAGAGGGGGTGACATGTGCTGAAGTAAAATTTAGGAGTGACATGATGATGATTTGTGGTTCTCAGAGAATAATCCCATATCTTCAGTATCATTGCATCCTGAGGTCTTGTTAAGAATTCAAATTCTAGGCCCCGCTGAAAACTTCCTCAATTAGAGAGGCAATGGTGGGCCCAGAATCAGTTTTCAGGACCTCTTCTCCTCTGCAGGACTCCCCTATACGCTCAAGTTTGAGACCACCCTTGTAGTGGTGGTACACATGAGGAGTGTCTAATCATTTGTTGAAAGAAGATAAGTAGATGAAGCCCTCACTGAAGGGATATGTTAAAGTGTCAGCACATATTTTTCTCAGGCTCTGTTTTCCTTGAAAACTGGACTAAGACACAATTCAACATGCAAAGCGAAGGAACTGTCTAACACAGTGCTTGCCCACGTCTACCCTCAGGGTGGAAAATTCATAAACATAGCTGTGTTTTTTTTAAGCACCTACTGTTTACCTTATATTTATGCTTCTGCTTTGTTTTTAAACTTATTTAAGGCAAAACATTAGATGCACGTAAACAATAAAAATAAAACGTGCTTACTTCTGATGTGCCCATTAGTTTGATCTGATACTATATAGGTACTCTATTCACAGGACCTGGACAGTCTATAAAATCTCTTGATAACTGGATCTTGAGGAGCAAGAGTCAGTCTCTCCAGAGTGGAGTTCTGGCACCCTGACTCGGAATTTGCTCAGAAACGAAGTAAACAAGTGATTGTTCCAAATCTTTCTGTTCCTGCCTTCCGCAGGTGACCACCAATCCCCTGTGATCCAGGTGATTGCTTTACAGAAGGAGGAAAGAAAGGAGGGAGAAGGAAGAGTAAGACCAGGCAGAATTATCCTGGCAAACAGTAAAGTCCTCACTGCTCAGAAACAGGGACATCAGATGACAAACAGTGCAGTGAGTAATAACAGACTGATAGGGCTTCCCTGGTAGCTCACATAGTAAAGAATCTGCCTGCAATGCAGGAGACCCAGATTTATTCCCTGGTTCAGGAAGATCCCTTGGAGAAGGAAATGGCAGTCCACTCCAGTGTTCTTGCCTGGAGAATCCCAGGGACAGAGGAGCTTAGCAGGCAACAGTTCATAGGGTCGCAAAGAGGAGGACATGACTGAAGCGACTTAGCACTCACAAGTCTCCTCCCATTCCACTGCTTTGAAATCTGTTCTTAGTCATGCCTCTGCAGCTCTTCACATAATCTCAGTTCCTATGCTGTCTCCCAGGTCTGAAACCATCTGCCTCAGGACGATTGACAGTGTCAGCCTCCCTGGACCTTGAACAACTTCCCTGGGTTGTGACTTCCTTGCACTTCTCCTTTCCTAAGATGTCTTTCCCACCTACATGGAGCTGGCAAAAGGGAGCAGGTTCTTGGTCCCTAAAAGGTTTCCAGAGAACCAGTCTTGGAACCCAAGAGTTGTCTTGCTAATTCTTGGCCCTTGGCACATCTACATGAATTTTATAATCAGGATGACAATCTACACTAAAAAAAAAAACAAATATAGACCAATGGAACAAGCTAGAGAGCCCAGAGATAAGCCCACACACATTTGGGTACCTTATTTTTGACAAAGAAGGCAAGAAAATACAATGGGGGCAAAGATAGCCTCTTCAATAAGTGGTTCTAGGAAAACTGGACAATTACGTGCAAAAGAATAACTTAGAGGCATTCTTTTTCTGTGAATTTATCTTTTATGGATTACATATATATATATATTAGTTTTTGTGCCAATATCATACTATCTTGATGACTGTAGCTTTGTAGTATAGTCTGAAGTCAGAAGGTTGATTCCTCCAGCTCCATTCTTCTTTCTCAAGACTGCTTTGGCTATTTGGGGTCTTTTGTGCTTTCATATGAATTATGAATTTTTTTGTTCTAGTTCTGTGAAAAATGCCTTTGGTAATTTGATAGGGATCACATTGAATCTGTAGATCACATTTGGTAGTATAGTCATTTTCACAATATTGATTTTTCTTACCCAGGAACAGGGAATACTTCTCCATCTGTTTATGTCGTCCTTGATTTCTTTCATCAGTGTCTTATAATTTTCCATATACAGTTCTTTTGTCTCTTTAGGTAGGCTTATTCCAAGATATTTTATTCTTTTTGTTGCAATGGTGGATGGGATTGATTCCTTAATTTCTCTTTCTGATTTTTCATTGTTAGTATATAGAAATGCAAGTGATTTCTGTGTATTGACCTTATATCCTGAGACTTTGCTAAATTTGCTGTTCAACTCTAATAATTTTGTGCTAGCTTCTTTTGCATTTTCTAAGTATAGTATCACGTCATCTACAAACAGTGAGAGTTTTACTTCTTTTCAATCTGGATTCCTTTAATTTCTTTTTCTTCTCTGGTTGTTGTAGCTAGGACTTCCAAAACTATGTTGAATGATAGTGGTGAGAGTGGACACCCTTGTCAAACAGTAATCTCTTGATGGTCCAACAACCTGGTCATTTTTGCAGAACGTCCTATATATCCTGGCTCCTCCCTTACCTCTTCAGAGCAGTCCCTTAGAGATATTTGAGAGCCTGCATTCCAGGCTTAAGTCCTCAATTTTGTCTACTGAATAAAAGAACTCTCAACTTTTAGGTTGTGCACTTTTCTTCAGACTCAGAAATCAGACAGTGGAATTCTCCCCTAGAACCTTGGAAGTATCATGCTTCTGCCAACATATTGATTTCAGACTTTTGGCCTTCAGGACTGTGAGAAGATGCATTTCCATTTCTGTATGCTGACCAGGTTGTTGTACTCTGTTGTAGCAGTCATCAGAAACTTAGAGAGGTGCTAGCAGAATCACAAGAGGGGAAATAAGAGTAACTGCTCAATGGGTAGAGAGTTTCCTTTTCAGGTACTGAAAATGTTCTGGAAAATATTCCAAATTTGCATTGCCAATAAAAATATTTGGAGCTAAATGAATATTGTGCAACATGGTGAATGTTAAAGCCAGGAAGTTGGTCATTTAGAATGGTAAATTTTATGCTATGTGAACTATATCACTAGTTTTGAATATTAAATTGGTAAACCCATCCATTGCACTGTTGGTGGGAATGTAAATTGATATAGCCATTATGGAAGATGGTATGGAGATTCCTTAAAAAACTAGGAATAAAAACACCATATGACCCAGCAATCCCACTCCTAGGCATACACTCTGAGGAAACCAAAATTGAAAGAGACACATGTATCCCATTGTTCACTGAAGCACTATTTACAATAGCTAGAACATGGAAGCAACCTAGATATCCACTGACAGGTGACTGGATAAAGAAGTTGTGGTATATAAACACAATGGAATATTACTCAGCCATAAAAAACCACATATTTGAGTCAGTTCTAATAAGGTGGGTAAACCTAGAACCTATTATACAGAGTGAAGTAAGTCAGAAAGAGAAAGGTAAATATCATATTCTAATGCATATATATGGAATCTAGAAAAATAGTACTACTACTACTAAGTCACTTCAGTCGTGTCCGACTCTGTGCGACCCCACAGACAGCAGCCCACCAGGCTCCCCCGTCCCTGGGATTCTCCAGGCAAGAACACTGGAGTGGGTTGCCATTTCCTTCTCCAATGCATGAAAGTGAAAAGTGGAAGTGAAGTCGCTCAGTCGTGTCCGACCTTCAGCGACCCCATGGACTGCAGCCCTCCAGGCTCCTCCGTCCCTGTCTCTTATACACATCTATTATCCTGGCAAACAGTAAAGTCCTCACTGCTCAGAAACAGGGACATCAGATGACAAACAGTGCAGTGAGTAATAACAGACTGATAGGGCTTCCCTGGTAGCTCACATAGTAAAGAATCTGCCTGCAATGCAGGAGACCCAGATTTATTCCCTGGTTCAGGAAGATCCCTTGGAGAAGGAAATGGCAGTCCACTGCAGCCTTCCAGGCTCCTCCGTCCATGGGATTTTCCAGGCAAGAGTACTGGAGTGGGGTGCTGTTGCCTTCTCCGATACACACATTAATATACGATATTTGTGTTTCTCTTTCTGACTTTCTTCACTCTGTATAACAGGCTGTAGGTTCATCCACCTCACTAGAACTGACTTAAATGCATTCTTTTTTATGGCTAAGTAATAATCCATTGTACATACCACAGCTTCTTTATCCATTCATCTGCTGATGGACATCTCAGTTCAGTTCATTCGCTCAGTCATAGCTGACTCTTTCCAACCCCATGGACTGCTGCATGCCAGGCCATCTAGGTTGCTGGGTTTTGGGAGGTTTTTTATTATTATTATTATTTTGTTTTTGTATCTCTCTGATCCATCTTAATTTTCTTTCTTTATCATTTTTTAAGTATAGATAAAGACATAGTTAGAGACATAGATTTTTGTTAAAGCATATAGAGTTGCTGGGTTTTGGGAGGTTTTTTATTATTATTATTATTTTGTTTTTGTATCTCTCTGATCCATCTTAATTTTCTTTCTTTATCATTTTTTAAGTATAGATAAAGACATAGTTAGAGACATAGATTTTTGTTAAAGCATATAGGTCAGTTTTGTGGACTCTTGAGAGCAAGGAGATCAAACCAGTTAATCCTAAAGGAAATCAACCCTGAATATTCATTGGAAGGATCACGCTGAAGCTGAAGTTCCAAGATTTTGGCCACCTGATACAAAGATCAGACTCATTGGAAAAGACCCTGATGCTGGGAAAGATTGAGGGCAGGGGGAGAAGAGGGCAACAGAGGATGAAATGGTTGGATGGCATCACCAAATCAATGGATGTGAGTTTGAACAAATTCCAAGAGACAGTGAAGGACAGGGAAGCCTGGTATGCTGTAGTCCACTGGGTTGCAAAGACTTGGACATGACTGAGTGACTGAAAAACAACAGTTTTGTGATTTAACCCAACTGAAAATGTTTGCCCTTTAAAGGGGAAAAGTCAGTATGCTCATACGCTGTATGATCTAATTTCTTCTTTTCATGATAATTTAGTTTTATGCTTGCTTTACATTATTATTTCCTCATTTTCCTTTGTGTTTCCATGTTCCTTTGATGATTTGGTCAAATATATTTTTGGTCAAAAATAGTACTATTCTATTTTTCCCCTTGTTAATTTGGAAGTTCTAATATTTTGCATTTCATAGTGACTACCTTCTTTGTTCCTATTCTCATAATCACAGAATCCTCTACTCTTATAAGAAAACAAGATACCAACTATTTCTTCCACCAAGATGATTTGTTTCCTCCCTTTGCTCCATTCCAATAAGAAAAGCTATTCTTCTTCATCCTCCATCCCAGGGTCCTAGTTTTGCTGAGGTGAAGTCGCTCAGTCGTGTTCGACTCTTTGCGACCCCGTGGACTGTAACCTACTAGGCTTCTCCGTCCATGGGATTCTCCAGGCAAGAATACTGGAGTGGATTGCCATTTCCTCCTCCAGGAGATCTTCCCGACCCAGGGATCGAACCCAGGTCTCCCGCATTGGAGGCAGACGCTTTAACCTCTGAGCCACCGTTTGCTAAAATAGATTATCGCTTTTAGTTCTATATTATTATTTTATTTTTCCTTACAGTAAATCAGTATGTTTCTTCTAAGACTTTTTAATTTAGCACTTACATCACATATTCCCAATCTGTTTTTATCCTCTTCAACCTAATTTTTAGAGAGAATGAGAAACCTATTGACTCTGCACCCTTGCTCCTCCCCTTAACATCACTTTCCTTTAGGTATCGGTTATTTTCTCATCAACTCACCCTAAAACCCAGTGATCCCTTTTAGGCACAGATTTGTTTCATGCTTCTCTTCAGAAATGTCTATCCAAGTCTCATAGATTACTCTTAAGTCCCTTATCCTTTCTCTCTTGTTTTGCTTTTTATATTTTAATTTTGTGCTTTGAAATAATTCTTGCACTTATAAATATTGTCTCAATGGTAACACTCTCCTCCTTCAATTCTTTAAAGAATTGTTTACATAGGAAATCATGGGAGTTTTACTGTTGCTTTGGTTGGGGTAGGGTGTTATTGGTGGTGATAGTGTTATTCCATGACAAAAAAAATGTATATGTACTACATTTGAATCTCATTTATTATATTATTATTTTTTAATTTATATTATCACCCAGATTTTTTTCAAACACATGTTCTGTTTGCATATCTCACTGGTCTTTTTCTGTGTGTGTGAATGCTGGATTCTTAGAATGCCTCTCTCCAGAGAAGTTCATTTTATTTTCATCTTGGGGTAATTTGGGCAAATGTAGATATAGCCGCCTTTGTTGAAAAACAGTGAAACCTGAGCTAAAACACTCTGTTCTCACTGCCTCCCACCAGGACTACAGTTACGCTATCACCACTCTGGAGAAAACAGATGACTAAACAAAGGAAAATTCATTATTAAGTACTGAAGAATTTATTTACAGGGCAGCAATGGAGAAAGAGACATAGAGATTAGACTTATGGACATGGGGAGAGGGAAGGAGAGGGTAAGATGTATGGGAAGAGTAACATGGAAACTTACACTGCCATATGTTAAATCAATGGGAATTTGGTGTATGTCTCAGGAAACTCAAACAGGGGTTCTGTAGCAACCTAGAGGGGTGGGATGAAGAGGGAGATGGGAGGGAGGTTCAAAAGGGAAGGGGTATAAAAAAAACACAAGCCCATCCATCCACCCATCCTTCCATCAGTCCATCCATCCATCCATCAATCCCTTCATCCTTTTGAAGTTTTGACTAAGATTGAATTGAATCCACAGAATGACTGATCATACTACATACTGGTCACTACACTACTACAATAGTGAAGTTCTAACCTGTGAATAAGTCTTCTTTATGTAAGTCTTTTATGTCTTTAAAATTTTTTATTTGTTATTTATATTTTATGTGAATCTTCTTACATGCCAGCCTAATTTTTTGTAGGTATATTTTCATAGCTTCTTTATACATATGTGAGGAAATAACATTGATTATTTTTTCCCCTGCAAAAATAGCACAATAGGTACCCATTCTCACTAAATGATCTAGTGTAGAGATCCTTCTGTGTCAGCACATAGAAAACATTCTCATTCTTTCATGTCACACAATATTCTACTCATATGGATGCCTACCTAGCTAGTCTCCATGGATAGGTTTGGGTTCTTTCCATCTATGGTAAATCTGCAATTATGGACATATGTCACTTCACAAATGCACAGGTTTATTTGAGTAACAGCTCTGACTCCCCACTCTTCCTTTAAACTGGTGTATATGACCCCAACTTAATAAGGATCAGAAACTAAAAAAACTGTCTGGAAGAGGTTTCTCCTAATCAAGCCCCCCATTTTCCAACTCATGGGTGTTGGGAACTCCAGGGTATAAGACTTTTAGTCTCTGCTTCACCCTAACTCCATTTCTACTGGTCCAAATTCAGTACCCATCAGCAGAGGTGACCACATGCACACACACTAACCAAGGTGGAAAGAAACCATTTTCAAGTTCTGCACTCTTAGCTACTTCTGTCAACTAAAAAACCAAAAAACAAAAAACATAGAATCTAGAAGTTGAGAATTATCTTTTATCAAGGGCATTAAAATGGCAACCCACTCCAAGACTATTGCCTGGAAAATCCCATGGACAGAGGAGCCTGGTAGGCTACAGTCCATTGGGGTTGCAAATTCGGACACGACTGAGTGACTTCACTTTCACTTTCACTTTCAAGGGCATTACTGAAGATTTCAGCCTAGGAAACAGCCTCTCAGATAGCTCTGAAGGACTGTTTTGAAGAGTGTTAGGGAAATTAAATAAATAGTTTTGCTTAGCTTCAGAGACAAACCTGAGTGGGCCTCTGACCTTGCTTCTAACCTGCTGGACACTGCCTTGACTAGGAGTCACTGGGAGTGACTGCCTGCTGTGAGTGCAAGACTTGCAGCAGCAGAGATAAAATGGGGGAGGAATCTTGAGATTGGGCCCCTGGAGGGGGCCCAACCTAGATAGCATATTAAAAAGCAGAGACATTACTTTTTACAAACGTCCATCCAGTCAAAGCTATGGTTTTTCAAATAGTTAAGTATGGATGTGAGAGTGGGACTGTGAAGAAAGCTGAGAGTGGAAGAACTGATGCTTTTAAACTTTGGTGTTGGAGAAGACTCTTGAGAGTCCCTTGTACTGCATGGAGTTCAAACCAGTCAATCTTAAAGGAAATCAGTCCTGAATATTCATTGGAAGGACTGATGCTGAAGCTGAAACTCCAATACTTTGGCCACCTGATAGAACTGACTCATTTGAAAAGACCCTGATGCTGGGAAAGATTGAAGGCAGGAGGAGAAGGGAACAACAAAGAATGAGATGGTTGGATGGCATCACTGACTTGAGGGACCTAAGTTTGAGCAAACTCCGGGAGTCGGTGATAGACAGGGAAGCCCGGCGTTCTGCAGACCGTGGGGTCGCAAATAGTCGGACAAGACTGAGCGACTGAACTGAACTGAACTGGAAGGGGCCTGGCCAACCAAATACCAGGCTTAACAACATTCCAAGTTTTACAAGGCAAAATAAACAGCATTAACAGGAAACCAGGCTTGCAATTTGGTCACAAATTGATGATGATATCAGTTCGCATCCGTCCTGGCATTATAAGCGGGAACTCTGAACCGCAATCTTTGAAGTCTCACCCACGGAGCAGATGTGCTACCTGGGACATTTTCCCAGTTGGGAGTCCAGATGTGCTGTAACACGGGACTTTCCAGCACTAATTAAGTCTGGATGTTGGTCAAAACCCAATTTGGGGATGTATCTTCTGCTCTATTTCTTTTTTCTTTTAATGTTAGTATGTTGAAAGTAAGCTAGATAATTCTCTAATAAATATTTGTATTATTTGTTTGCATATAATGAGTGGTTTATTTTGTTAACAAATCTTTTGAACCTGAGATGAGAGTGAAAACTTTTGGCAAAACATTAATTGGTGCTGTGAGCAGGATTTGTGAGACAGAATGGCACCCTAAGAAGTAAGAGATTAAGGTTGATGACATTTTTATTCCTGGATGGAAAGATTCACGTTATTACTCATTAGCTAATGAATGGGATGTATTCACTGAATTCTGTGAGAATTGGAAACTTACAGCAGGCCAAAACTTAAGAAGCTATTGAATGTTTGCGGCTTGTGCTGATTGAGAAAGTTTAAGAATCATTGAGGCTGTATATTGTCACCCTGCTTATTTAACTTCTATGCAGAGTACATCATGAGAAACGCTGGGCTGGAAGAAACACAAGCTGGAATCAAGATTGCCAGGAGAAATATCAATAACCTCAGATATGCGGATGACACCACCCTTATGGCAGAAAGTGAAGAGGAGCTAAAAAGCCTCTTGATGAAAGTGAAAGAGGAGAGTGAAAAAGTTGGCTTAAAGCTCAACATTCAGAAAATGAAGATCATGGCATCCGGTCCCATCACTTCATGGGAAATAGATGTGGAAACAGTGGAAACAATGTCAGACTTTATTTTTTTGGGCTCCAAAATCACTGCAGATGGTGACTGCAGCCATGAAATTAAAAGATGTTTACTCCTTGGAAGGAAAGTTATGTCCAACCTAGATAACATATTCGAAAGCAGAGATATTACTTTGCCAACAAAGGTCTGTCTAGTCAAGGCTATGGTTTTTCCTGTGGTCATGTATGGATGTGAGAGTTGGACTGTGAAGAAGGCTGAGCGCTGAAGAATTGATGCTTTTGAAGTGTGGTGTTAGAGAAGACTCTTGAGAGTCCCTTGGACTGCAAGGAGATCCAACCTGTCCATTCTGAAGGAGATCAGCCCTGGGATTTCTTTGGAGAGAATGATGCTGAAGCTGAAACTCCAGTACTTTGGCCACCTCATGCGAAGAGTTGACTCATTGGAAAAGACTCTGATGCTGGGAGGGATTGGGGGCAGGAGGAGAAGGGGATGACCGAGGATGAGATGGCTGGATGGCATCACGGACTCGATGGACGTGAGTTTGAGTGAACTCCGGGAGATGGTGATGGACAGGGAGGCCTGGCGTGCTGCGATTCATGGGGTCGCAAAGAGTCGGACACGACTGAGTGACTGAACTGAACTGAACTGAAGAATGACTGAGCAAGGTTAAGAATGTGAGAGGCTGGATCCTCCTCTCTCCTTACTGGGAGGCACATGAATTTAACTTAAAATTGTCTGAAAAGAAGTTACAATTAGAAAAAAGAATTATTCTATTTGTGAGGACGATTGTTCATGTTACAATGCCAGAATTATATTTTAGTTGATCATATCTTCACTTTTTAAGTCGGCTCTCCCTTGAGATAGCCCACAGCTCTAACAGTGTCCCCCATCCCCCTTTCTTTCTCCTTTCTTTGTCCTGTTGCTGCCTTACACCACGCCACCCCCTCCCCACACCCCCCCCCCCCCC
>SJYT01001779.1:0-125456 GCA_006410635.1 Cephalophus harveyi
GACATGACTGAGCGATTGAACTGAACTGAACTGAACACTGTCTACACTATCTGGGTGCTCTTAATTGTGCTCCTGGCTTCTCCGATGGCATTTGCCTGATGTTGTTGAATGGTATTGTGAAGGGTGTTAAGGAGACTTGTAGACGTTCAATTTATGGTAGTGTAGATAAGGCAGGTGCCCATAGGGTACTTCTGATCTGGGTTTTAAAGCAACTATGGCTACTAAATGAAGATGGATACCTTCACCTCACTGCCTACTCATTGCACACAGCTAGGCTGGTTTTCAGAGAAGGCAATGGTACCGCACTCCAGTACTCTTGCCTGGAAAATCCCATGGACAGAGGAACCTGGTGGGCTGCAGTCCATGGGGTCGCAAAGAGTCGGACACGACTGAGTGACTTCATTTTCACTTTTTACTTTCACGCAATGGAGAAGGAAATGGCAACCCACTCCAGTGTTCTTGACTGGAGAATCCCAGGGACGGGGGAGCCGGGTGGGCTGCCGTCTATGGGGTTGCACAGAGTCAGACACGACTGAAGCGACTCAGCAGCAGCAGACTGGTTTTGGTTTTTGTTGTTTTGTTGTTTAGCTGCTCAGTCATGTCCAACTCTTTTGTGACCCCATGGACTATAGCCCACCAGGCTCCTCTGTTCATGGGATTTCCCAGATAAGAATAGTGGAGTGGGTTGCCATTTTCTTCTCCAAGGGATCTTCCCAACCCAGGGATCGAACCTGTGTCTCTTGCACTGGCAGGTGGATTCTTCACCACAGAGCCACCAGAGAAGTCCACTTTTGGTTTTTATCACCACTCAAATCAATTGCCATTTGTAGGATCGTCAAGAACTAGTTGCAAATCCAATGGGCAGTTTTCAAACTTTGTCACATTGACCTCTTTGGAAGGTGTATGGCCTAGGATAACAGTAATAGCAAAATACAGAGCGGACTATAACAGGCTCTGTTCTAGGCACTTTTTCATTACTTGCTGACTTAATTCTCTCATCTGTCCTAACTGGATGTTACTATCTCAGTCCATTTGGGCTGCTCTAACAAAGTACCACAAACATGATGGTTCATTAACAACAGAAATTTACTTATCACTGTTCTAGAGACTGTGAAGTTCCAGATCAAGGTACCAGCATGACTGGGGTCTGGTGAAGGCCCTCTCCTTGGTTGCAGACTGCCACCTTCAGTGTCCCACATGGTGGAAAGGGACAAGGGAGCTCTCTGGACCTTTTTTTATAAGGGCATGTAAACTATTTCTTTTTCTTCTTTATTTTTTTTTTTTAATGATTTTTTAAATTGTGGTTCATTTTAAAAGTCTTTATTGAATTTGCTACAATATTATTTATGTTTTGCTCTTTTGGCCAGGAGGTATGTGAGATCTTAGTCCCCCATCCAGGGACGGAACTCACACTCCCTTCATTGAGAGGCAAAGTCTTAACCACTGGACCACCAGGGAAGTTCCTAAACCTATTTCTGAGACTCTACCTTAATGACCTAATCACTCCCAAAGGCCCCACCTTCTAATCCCATTACCTTAGGATTTAGGTTTCAACATAAGAAATTTTGGGGGGGGGGGAACACATTCAGATCCTAACATTTTCAGTCCCATTGCACTGCAAGAAATAGGCACAGAGACATAGAGGAACTGGACTCATTTAGTAAGCCCTGGTGCCAGGACCAAAGTTTCAATCTGTGCACTTACCCGCATTATACTCTATGTAAAGTGCTTACCACGTTCTCTGGTATTCAGCCAGTGCCCAGTACAGGTTAGCTTTTATAGCTATTATTATTAATAGCTCTCAGGACTGGAAGGTTTGTGGCTGATGATCTCACGCTGTGCTTTCCAACATCATCTCTGAGTCCCATGTGGCTACCAAGCCATTGAAATGTAGTTGATGCAAACTGAAATGTGGTTTAAGTGTAAAAATATACATCACATCAAAGGTTACACACACACACATACACACACACACACAATCTTGATAATTTAAAAACAGTTCAGATATAGTGGCTTAAGTATATTATTAAAATTAATTTCACATTTAAATTTTCACTTGAAAATGTATTTACTAGAACATCTAAAATTATATTCGAGGTTTGCCTGGAATTTCTATTGCTCAGTGTGTGCCTAGGGCCTGAAAGGTAAGCATGAAGCCCAGAGCTTACATGGGAAGAAGCACCATGCCCTCTGAGATTATGAGTCTGGGTGCTGAGCAGAAAAATTGGAGGCAGCTTTGCTGCGAAAAACTTCAGGAATCCTCACAATTGCCAGTGCAAGCACACATGGCCTCCCCCAACCAGAGGAAGGAGGCTGCACAAGCCCTTTCTGTTTCCAGTAGAATTTGGCCATGTACTGCCGCCATCAGAGACTCGGGGGACCAAGAACGCCGCCATGTTGCCAGCCTTCTTCAAGCAGAAAAAGTGCCTTCCGGCCGCAGCGGAAGTCCCACCCTTCCTCGTGGAGTGAGGCACCCTGAGGTATTCTCACCGCGCACAGCAGCAGCTGCATCCTCATGTGGCTTGTTCTGGAAACCCTGATTTTCCTGAGACACTTGCAGTTTTCAGTGAAAGGGTTACCTCAGAACTTAACCTGCTTGTCTAATAGTTTCTCCTCCTCTTCCAAGCTAGAGATAAAGGGAGGGTGGCGCACTCCCATCACTTGCAGTAGACTCCTTTTGAAACATCTCCACCTGGCTCTGCCCCAGGAGTGCCTTCCAAGTCTATCTCTCCAAAACTGATTGCAGAAGCTGTTCCCTGTAAGCTGCCTCTTTGGTGTGCTGGCCCAGGTAAATTCCCCCACTGCTCCTCTCGCCAAAGCCGAGGCATGATCTTGGGGTCTCTAGCTCTTTCGATCTGCTCGTCCAACCAATCAGCAAGCTCTGAGCACTCTACTTTTTAGATATATGTGGAACCTCTCCAGTAGTGGCCTCCGATCCTGGTGGAAGTCACCTGGATGACTGGAAGGACATGGAAGTGTCTTCAGGGGTTTTCCCATTCAAATTTGCCTTGTACGCCTCCATCCATCCTTGCACTCCAGCCGGGGTTACTTTCTAAAGCATTTGACAGCGTCACATGACATTATTTCCCTAAGATACTTGCCCCTTCAGGCGGCTGGCTGGCAGGACTTTAATCAACAGGCTTCTCACTGACTCATCAGTCTCAATGCTCATGCTTCTTCCTTTCCTTCTTTACAGTTCAGGCATCTAAGACTTCTTGCTTTTCTGTCCCAAGTTCAACTTCTATCAATACTAATTCTGTACCCCAACCCACACCTCCACTTCAAGCAAGCTTGCTCTCTGTTCAGGTCTGAGTTTAACTATCTTTTGCTCATCCCATCAACTTTGCACCCTGCTTCATAGGCTGATGTTGAGCATGGCCTGCTCCTGACCGCCATGTGTGTCTGCAGAACATAACAATTGCCCTTAAGTGTCTATTACACAAGTGAATGATTCAACATAGCTGACTACTGCCAGAGGGTAGCGAATACTCAGGTCCAGAAGTCTTTAAAGCTAGGGGGCGACAGAGGATGAGATAGTTGGAGGGCATCATCACCTCAATGAAGATGAGTTTGAGCAAACACTGGGAGATAATGAAGGGCAAGAAAGCCTGGAGTGCTGTAGTCTGTGGGGTCACAAAGAGTCTGACACAGCTTAGGGACTGAACAACAACAACAACATATGGCTGCTCAAGTTGGCCTGATTTCTAACTTTATAAAAAGATAAAACTGCCAAGGTCAAGGGCATTAGCCCACTAAAACCCAGACTCCTTTCTTGGGTAGCTGATGAAATGTTCATCTGTTCAATCCCCAGGGTCCTTACTTGCTCCCTGTTGCTAACGTTTTTGAGGATGGCCAGGCTAAGAATGTGTCAATAGAGGTGTTGCTGGGGAGAAATTGGGTAGAAATGGTTGCTGCTTAGCTATGGAGCATGAACTAACTTCAAAATTGTTAGCTACTTAATACTTTTTATCAGCTTATGCTTTTCAAGTATTGTTCCCAAATTAAATTTGAGTCATTTTCAGAACCCGAAATATCCTTCTGAATTATTGGATGTGGCTGGGAATTGTGTTCTCAAGGAGCCCCTTGTAAATTTCCATGAGCTCTGTTATCCTAAGTCACATGAAAGCAGTAATCCATCACAGTTACCCCATGTGCATGAAGAAGGTCTGTCTAGAATCTAATTTTATCTCTAACTCTATAAACAGCCAAGTGGCACCATTTATTATTTTACATAAATCAATCCTGAGACCAAATTCTCCTTTAAAATGTGTCCTTCCATCTTTTCCAATACTGCTTAAAAATTCTCCATAGCTTGAAATAGTTCTTTGGCTTCTGCATTCAGGGAAGGCGAAGGGTCAGGAGGGACAGAAGAGGAGGGTCTTGAGAGACAAATTATGACCCCTCATCAGCAAAACTGTCAGACAAGACTTTGGCCCCATGAGCCAGGACACCTGGACATAAAGCAAAGCATCAAGTCACTGGCCAGCCTAGTCTCAACTTGACCAGATGCCTTTTTCTATTCTCTTTGAAAATATCTTTTCGGAAAATAGGAAATTGTAGGTCCGCATTAGTCACCATTAGGAAAGCTTGTACAGGAATTTGCTCTCTAGTGACTTGACTTGGAGAGTGGCCGGTATCCATGGGTCGGTAATAAATGTTAGTGAGAGATCAGGGCCTTGATGAAGATTGATGCTAAATGGGCCATATGCTTCCTGTGGGCTCTAATGGAAATAACGTTGCATTTAGCATAATGTTAATATGGAAAATCCACTTCCTTCTCCCAGCCATATTTTAACTAATATAATATTATAATATGATTTCTCTTGTTTATCCCGTTATTTTTTATAGTTAAAATTTTAATTTGGTGTTTAAATGTAATTTGAGGACTGCCTAGAGCTCTCCAGAGGCAAGGTGATATCAATTCTATGCAACGGGATAATTGTAATTTTCATATCGTGTTGGATGGCGACTAAGGATGCAGGCTACCTCATGATTGGGTATCTGTAAGCTCCTTCCGTCAACTTCAAAAGGGCCATCCTGGGCAAATGAGAAACCGATAAAAATAAATGGTTCTCTCCTTCCAAATTCAGTTACCAGAGTGGAAAATCAACTTGTTATCTTTTCTTGCCATACTTTATAGGATGAAATTTTAGTCCTTAAAAAATATTTAGGAGTAAACAGCCTGGTTTCTTCTTTCTGTTCAGCTAGGGGCTGAATTTCTGGGCAGGTAAGTCAACTGTAAAGCTTAATCCTTTTCCTGTCTGATTTTGGATGCTATGTTTGGGGACAGATTATATTCTTGTTGTTGTTTTCACTTGTTTGTCATTCTCAGTCCAGTGAATTCTCCTCTAACTTCCATCTAGGGTTAATTTACATTCCCAGTGTTGGGCGCCCTTGGATGAGATCAGAAATGGAAAACAATTTTTATAACTTTGTGTTCATATGGTTTTAAATGTTTGCTTGTTGGACTTTGTTGGCTTTTTCGGTTGTAAGCTGATATTGGTTTGGAAAATGAAAAAAAGAAATCCCAGGGAAAAGTCAGCAACATAAAAACCAATTATTCCATGAGCATTAATTGAGTGCCTCATTTGTACCAGGTTCTTATCCTGGCAATAACTTTACAGAGAGGAGTAACACAAGACCTCTGCCTGCAAGGGAGGGGAGTTCATCTGTCTATCTATCTATCATTTATCCATGCACAGAGACACACACAGTGGAATATTACTCAACCATAATAGGAAGGAAATCCCATCGTTTTTTACAACATGAAAGTAACTTTAGGGCATTATTTGTCTGTCTGTCTATCTATCTATCTGTCTAGCCACACATAGTGTAATATTATTCAGTCATAAAAAAATAAAGTCTATTGTTTGTTACAACATGAACATAACCTTAGGGCATGATGCTAAATTAGATAAATCAGACAAAGACAAATACTGTATGATTTCACTTAAATACACAATATAAAAAAATCAAACTTGTAGAAACAAAGAGTAGATTGTTGGTTGCTAGGAGCTCAGGGTGGGAGAAGTGGAGAGATGCTGGTCAAGGGGTATAAGCGTCTAGTTAGAAGATGAATGAATTCTGGGTCTCCAATGTAGAGCAGGGTGGCTACAGTTGATAAGATTGTATTGTATGCTTGAAAGTTACTAACAGAGGAGACCTTAAATGTTCTCACCACACACATTAAAAAAAGATAAATATGTTTGGTGATAGGTCTGTTAACTCATCTTATTGTGGCAATTATTTTATAATATCAGATTGTCATATTATACAACTTAAACTTACACAATTTTCTTTTTAATTTATTGAAGTATAGTTGATTTACAACATCATGTTAGTTTCTGCTGTAAAGCAAAGTGACTCAGCTATGCAGATACACACATATATACACATATATACATTCTTTTTCATATTCTTTTCCATTATGGTTTATTACAGAGTATTGAATATAGTGCCCTGGGCTATACAGTAGGATCTTGTTTATCCATCCTATATATACTAGTTTGCCTCTGCTAATCCCAAACTTCCAATGCTTCCCTCACCCACCCACTTTTGAAAGGCATACATTTTATATATCAGTTATATATCAAAAAAGCTGGAAAACTCTCTCCAGGGAAATACTTCCAGGAGAGTTTATGTTTGTTGAAAATGAAAAACTCTAGATGTTAGACACTTTTTGAATAGCAAGTGGTTGAACTCCCATAACTTCTATGGCTCTAGAACTTCAGAGTTTTAAAAAGTAATTTAGAGGGCTTCCCTGGTGGCTCAGTGGTAAACAATCCATCTGCCAATGCAGAAGACATGGCTTCCATCTCTGGTCCGGGAGGATCCCACGTGCCGCGGAGCCACTTAGCTCATGGGCCACAACTATTGAGCCTGTGCTCTAGAGCCTGGAAGCCAAATCTAATGAGTGCACGAGCTGCAACTACTAAAGCCCATGCATCCTAGAACCCTTGCTCTCCAACAAGAGAAGCCACTGCAATGAGCAGCCGGTGCCCGGTAACTAGAGAGCAGCCCCAGCTTGTTGCAACTAGAGACGAAGCCCACACAGCAGTGAAGACCCAGCATAGCCAAAAATAAATGAGATAAAATAGGATAATATATTAAAAAACAGTAATTAAAAAAAAATAATTTACAGTCAAACAAGCTTAATCTTGTTTGAACTTCTCAAAAGTTCAGAGCCACCAGGGCAGCGATAAGGAAAGGCAGACTCAGAAAGGTGAAGGGGTCAGCTTGAGGTCAGACTGCTAGTAAGTCACAGAGCTGCTGCTTCTCCCCCGGGAGTGAACATCTGGCAAGGTTGGGGGACATTTCTGGCTGTCAGACTCTGCGGGGGGGTCCCCTTGGTATCTAGTGGGTGGAGGCCAGGGATGTTGCTAAACATCCTACAATGCAGAGGGACCCCCTCCCCCCCCCCCCCAAACAGGCAACAGATGTCAATGTAGCCAAGGTTGTGAAACTGCTTCTAGATCCTTCCTGCTCCAGTCCTGTGCCTTTCCAATACTTCCTGGCATCACTCTCCTAAGTTCTGCAACAAGTTCTCCATTCCATCTTGTTGAAAAGGGAGAACAAGCTGTCAATCACACCCTCTGAAAAGTGCCAATGGCTGGGAATGGAACCCTTTTTGATATTCTCTTTAGCTTATAAATAATCCTTGCCTTTATTACAGTGTTCTGCCAGATAATGTTTAACTTGGTCCTAACTGAGAGTGTTGTATTTGTATGTGTTTTCTTCAGGAGCCTATTGTAATAAAAAAGGTGGTGGAGCTGACCGGGTCAAGCAGGAGTCTGCGCTGCCAGTGCCTGGGAAGCTGTTTAGGGGATGCTTGGTTCACCATATCTCCCCAGCTCCTTGCTGCCCATTCCCAGGCACTTTCTCCTGTGGAAAGCAGTGGCATCTTCTGTTGTCCTTTGCTAGAGCATCCTGGCTCTGGCCACCCCTGTGGCCCTTTTTCTAAACAGGCCTCCTGACGTAACCTTGCCGTACCAATGTGGTCAAGAGGAGGGTGATTTGGCCCAAATTCTGGGCTACCAAGCTGTAGGCTTGATGCAGAGATTTAATTTTTGGAGAGCTGAGGATTCTAAATTGGTGGATGAGACTTCCTTTGTGGTCCAGTGGTTAAGAATTTGTCTTTTAATGCAGGGGACACAGGTTTGATCTCTGGTCAGACAGCTGAGATCCCACACACCACAGAATGCCACAACTAGAGAGAAACCCTCTCAACAAAGATCTCACGTGCCACAACTAAGACCCAATGCAGCCAAAAAAATAAAAAAAAATTAAACTGGTGGGTGGACATGGGTTCTTGGACCTCATGGAATGGGTGGTATTTTATGATTAGCAAATTGTTTTCAGCTTTTCTTTGGCCTTGAAATCTCTTTGGGTCTTATCAGAAACCTTCTGCTACAGTTTCTTTGGATTTATTGTAGGCTTAGCCTTTTGTTTGTTTTCTTTTCAGTTATTGTTATTTCCCTGGAGTTTTGAGGCTTTGAGGGCAAAGATCAGGGTGCTGAGCATCAGCTGGGAAACCTCAGAGACAGGGACATTGTATCTCATGTCTGGGGCGAATTTGCTGTGACCTGAAATGGCCACTCCCAGGTCTACCAGCTCAATCCTCAGTGTCCCTATTTAAAGTCAGCCTGTTTCTATCTATAAGTCAAGAAGACGCTCCAGGTGGATTAATGGATAAAGAAGATGTGATACATATCTATATGTACGTATATGAATGTAATATTACTCAGCTGTAAAAAGGAACATAATTGGGTGATTTGTAGTGATGTGGATGGACCTAGAGTTTGTCATACAGAGTGAAGTAAGTCAGAAAAAGAAAAACAAATATCATCGAATCTAGAGAAATAGTATGGATGAACTTATTTGCAGGGAAGGAATAGAGATGCAGACATAGAGAACCAACTTGTGGACACAGAGGGGGAAGGAGAGGGTGGGACAAACTGAGAGAGTAGAATTGACATATATACACTACCATATGTAAGACAGGTGGCTAGTGGGAAGCTGCTGTATGACACGGGGAGCTCAAACTGGTGCTCTCTGATAACCTAGAAGGGTGGGATGGAGGTGGAGGTGGGAGGGAGTGTGTATATGTTTATGTATAGCTGATCATTCGTGGAACAGAAAAAACTAACACAATGCTGTAGAGCAATCATCCTCCAATAAAAAAAAGATGCTCCAGCGATAACGTCTTAGGATACAAGGTGCTTCCCCATCCCTTATTCTGTAGAAGAGAATGTTCTCCTGGAGTCCACACACGAGACCCTAATGCACCCACGTCTCTCAGCACCATAACTCAATGTAGCCTCCCAAATACTGATCAGCCCCTATTCTGCCCTTAGGTGAGGTGATAGGTGAAGTCGCTCAGTCGTGTCCGACTCTTTGCGACCCCGTGGACTGTAGGCTTCTCTGTCCGTGGGATTCTCCAGGCAAGAATACTGGAGTGGATTGCCATTTCCTTCTCCAGGGGATCTTCCCGACCCAGGGATCGAACCCGGGTCTCCCGCATTGGAGGCAGACGCTTTAACCTCTGAGCCACCAGGGAAGCCCAATGTGCGTCAATAGGGTCAGAACCACAGTGGGTAAGTGTGGGGCCTGGGTTCTGGTCTTTCCCACGCTGAGGGCAGCCTGCCTGCAGGCATCCAGCATGGCAGCCCTTCTCCCAGAGAGGCTGGACGGCCTTCCTGTGTTAGTCTTCTGTAGCAGATTACCACACATCTGGTGGCTTGACACGACACGTGCATTTCTTATCTCACAGTTTCTGTGAGTCAGGAGTCCGGGCACGGCTCAGCTGAGTCTCTGTCCAGGTCTCCCCTGGCTGCGATCAAGGCATCAGCTGACTTATATTTCCATCTTGGGGGCAGAGGTCTTCTCACATGCTTACCTGGTGGTTGGCAAATTCCGAATCCGTTTCCTTGTGGTGCTAGAACGCTGGGCCCCACCTTCTTGCCAGCTGTTGGATGGGGGCTACTTTCGGGCTCTAGGGGGGCTGACAGCTCCCAGCTGTTAGGGCTGAATTCTGTTCTCCCAAGATGTTGAAATCTCAATGCTCTAATACCTGGGAACAGGACCTTGTTTTGGAAACAGGGTTGTCGCAGATGATCAGGTTCAGATAAGGTCAGAGGGGGGCCCTAATCCAATATAATTAACTGTGTCCTTTTGAAAAGGGGAACTTGGGATACAGAGACAGCCATAAACAAATGTCTATTATTTAAACCACCCGGTGTGAGGAATTAGCAGCCCTGGAAAACTTTTACACCTGCCATTCGAGCATCCACCACATGGCTGCTAATTCCATCAAGCGCGTAACGGGAATCTTTCTCTCCATTTGGCCAGGAGGGAGTCCTACATAATGTAACCCTATCTGGGGACTGAGCTCCTGCCACCTTGGTCATATTCCATGGGTTAGAAACAAGTCACATCTCCTGAGAGGAGGTGAAGGTGAAGGTGAAGGTGAAGTCGCTCAGTCGTGTCCGACTCTTTGCGATCCCGTGGACTGTAACCTACTAGGATTCTCCGTCCGTGGGATTCTCCAGGCAAGAATACTGGAGTGGATTGCCATTTCCTGAGAGGAGAGGGTTACACAAAAACGGGGCTACCAGCAGGGGTCACCAGGGCCGTCCCTCGTCACGGATGGAGGACCAGGTCAAGCTTTCACATAACCCCAGCCAAATGTAGCCTCTCTGTCTTCAGTGAGACATGGGGGGCAGAGCCTTCCTAAAAGTTGGTTCAAGACCAACTTTTCACTTCACTGGTGAAATAAGGGGGAAAAAATAGGCTCAAGGTAGTGAATTTAAAGAGAGAACCTCATTTTTCAGTATAAACTGCCCCCACCTCCACTTTAAGGAAATGACAATGACGATTGAGTGGATGAGGCATTTTGGCGGAGGGATGAGGGGTCTGTATTCGGCAAAATAACAGTTGGAAACTCTATATCATTTCCTATAAATAAGGAAAGTGAAAGAAGTGAAAGTGTTAGTAGTTCGGTCGTGTTCGACTCTGCCACCACATGGACTATATAGCCCGCCAGGCTCCTCTGTCCTCGGGATTCTCCAGGCAAGAATACTGGAGTGGGTCACCATTTCCTTCTCCAGGGGATCTTCCCAACCCAGGGATGGATCCCAGGTCTCCTGCATTGCAGGAAGATTCTTTACTGGCTGAGGCACCAGGGGAACCAACTTATAAATTTGTCAAGTGTGAGAATCCCCGGCCCCGTGCAGGAGGCTTTCCTCTTATAGGCAGCGCAGCAGAGCCCATTGCCTCCAGGGCGGTGGAGCCTGCCTTCTGATATGTTGGCTGCTCTTTGGAAGAACTTGGCTCCTGAGGGCAGACTGGCTGCTGGTTGTCTCCATTCCCAGAGCCCCACCCTCGACAGGGCCAGCTTGCTGGAAGGCGCAGACCTGGAAACACCTTGCAAAACTGCCTTTACAGAACAGGATTTAATATCATGCTCTGAGCTTTTATCCACCATTGATAAGAGAAATGGCCATTTTCTGAAAAACTGTTCTCAGAAACACCAGCCGTGAATTTGTTCTCTGCTCTTTATTCACAACCCTTGGGAGAAAAGTTGCTTTAAAGTTAGGGCTTGGAAAAAGCTTGCTTTTCTTGGCAAACTTACATATATTTTTTCTTCTTTAGACAATAAGAGCTCTGTGACCGTTAGAATTGTTTCTCTTTTTGCCTTGGTTTCCAGGAAGCTTAGAGAAAGCTGTTGTGTTTAGTTGGTCTGGTTTTCCACAATGAGGCTGTACTTGACCTGCTGCCCTCACCCTCCACCTTCTTTTAGGCTTGTCTTCAAAGTTTTATGGGTTGATGGTATCTGAGGCTGTCATCATAAGTCAACCCAAGTCTTTGGGGGAAGTATATGGATATAAATAGATGTCACGTTTCTCAGGGCTGCTGAAGGATTAATGAGGTTGTATGCCTGAGAATGTTCCATAAACAGTGGCTATGGAAACACACACATACACCTCTCTCTCTCTCTCACACACACACACACACATATCCACACACATGCACATGAACACACACATATACTTCTGTAGCCAGTTCAATCAAATGGGGGTTTGAAAAGTAGTAGCAGAAGTCTTGTGAGTTTCAGACACAGGAAGTACTAGATTTTCATCATTCTTAACAAAAATTTATTTTATTGAAGCATAGTTGATTTACAATGTTGTGTTACTTTCTGCTGTACAGCAGAGTGATTCAGTTATACATACATACATATATACTTTTTCATATTCTTTCCCATTATGTTTTATCACTGGATATTGAACTTAGTTCCTTACGCTACAGTAGGACCTCATTGTTTATCCATTCTATATATCAGTATAATAGTTTGCATCTGCTAATCCCAAACTCCCATCTACCCCTCATCACTTTTAAAACATCATTTATTTATTTATTTAAAAATTTTTGGCTGCACTGATCTTTGTTGACGGGTGCAGGCTTTCTCTAGTTGCCAAGAGCAGGGGATGCTCTCTAGTTGTGATGATCAGGCTTCTCCACGTAGGCGCTTCTCTTGTGCAGCACAGGCCCTAGGGCACGTGGACTCTGTGGTTGTGGCCCATGGGCTTAGCTACCTCAAAGCATACGGATTTTCCCAGAGCAGGGATCGAACTTATGACCCCTGTATTGGCAAGTGGATTCCTAACCACTGAACCACCAGGGAAGCCCACGTCACTTTTAATTTGTGGTTCTCAATAGGCCTTTCTATCTATGTGGATACATCCTTTTCTCTCTGGATAGACATCAAACTGTTCCGCTGTCCCCACGACTCAGCTGCCTTATTTTCTAGGCTTGGTTCCCTGAGATAAGGATTTGGGGGTAGGGAGCTTATGTGAGAGGCAAAGGAATTACTGCTGGGGAGGGGGCCTGTAAGTGGTGAATTCCACCCTCTCACATGTTCTGTCCCATCCTAACCCCAGTTCAGTTCAGTTGCTCAGTCATGTCCGACTCTTTGCAACCCCGTGAATCGCAGCACACCAGGCCTCCCTGTCCATCACCAACTCCCGGAGTTCACTCAGACTCATGTCCATCGAGTTGGTGATGCCATCCAGCCATCTCATCCTCTGTCGTCCCCTTCTCCTCCTGCCCCCAATCCTTCCCAGCATCAGAGTCTTTTCCAATGAGTCAACTCTTCTCATGGGGTGGCCAAAGTACTGGAGTTTCAGCTTTAGCATCATTTCTTCCAAAGAAATCCCAGGGCTGATCTCCTTCAGAATGGACTGGTTGGATCTCCTTGCAGTCCAAGGGACTCTCAAGAGTCTACTCCAACACCACAGTTCAAAAGCATCATGTGAGTGTGACCTTATTTCCAAGTTAATTAATTTAATTGAGCTATAATTAAGCTAAGGGTCCCTTTTTAAAAAATATTTATTTATTTTAATTGGAGGATAATTACAATATTGTGATGGTCTTTGCCATACATCAATATGAATCGGCCAAGATATACATCTGGTCCTCCATTCTGACCCCCTCCCACCTCCCTCCCCACCCTATCCCTCCGGATTCTTACAGAACACGGTTTTGGGTGCCCTGCATCATACATCAAACTTGCACTGGTTACCCATTTTACAAATGGTGTTGTATGTGTTTCAATGTTATTCTCTCAAACTATCCCACTCTCTGCTTCTCCCTAAGCCAAGGAAAGATCTTGAGGTGACATCATTGTGGATTTAGGCTGGGCTTCAATCCAGTGACTGATGTCTTTATAAGAGACATAAGAGGGAGATTCAATACTCAGAGTTGCAGACAAGAGGCCATGGGATGATGGAGGCAGAGATTGGAGGGATGTGGCCACAAGTCAGGGAAGGCCTGGGGCCCCCCGAAGATGGAAGGAACCAGGATGGACTCTGAGATAATAGATTCCTATTGTTGAAGCTTGTCCTGGATCCAAATTTCACTGGAAATAGCAAAATGTGCTCAGTTGCTCAGTCTGACCCTTTGCGGCCCCAAGGCCCCACCAGTCCTCTGTCCATGGAATTTCCCAGGCAAGAATACTGGAGTAGCTGTCACTTTCTACTCCAGGCGATCTTTCTGACCCGGGGATTGAACCTGTGTCTCTTGTGTCTCCTGCATTGGCAGATGGATCTTTACCGCTAGAGCCACCTGGGAAGCCTGAAAATAGCAAAATAATAAAGATTCTAATTCTATTATTCCTTTTTCACTCAGTAACTAAAATTCTTCTACAGAGAACCTTCCGCCATCAACCTTTGGAGAAATACAGTATAAATGCTTATTTCTTTTCCTTTATTTATAATTTTTCAGACTAGGCTGGTACCATATCAGTCTTTAAGAGTGACCACCCTTATGGCAGAAAATGAAGAGGAACTAAAGAGCCTCTTGATGAATGTGAAAGAGGAGAGTGAAAAAGCTGGCTTAAAACTCAACATTCAAATAACTAAGATCATGGCACCCGGTCCTATCACTCCATGGCAAATAGATGGGGAAACAATGGAAACAGTGACAGACTTTATTTTCTTGGGCTCCAAAATCACTGTGGATGGTGACTGCAGCCATGAAATTAAAAGATGCTTCCTCCTTAGAAGAAAAGCTATGACCAACCTAGGCAGCATATTAAAAAGCAGAGACATTACTTTGCCAACAAAGGTCTGCCTAGTCAAAGCTATAGTTTTTCCAGGAGTCATGTATGGATGTGAGGGTTGGACGATAAAGAAAGCCGAGTGCCAAAGAACTGATGCTTTTGAACTGTGGTATTGGAGAAGACTTTTGAGAGTCCCTTGGAATGCAAAGAGATCAAACCAGTCAATCTTAAAGGAACTCAGTCCTGAATATTCATTGGAAGGACTGATGCTGAAGCTCCAATACTTTGGCTACCTGATGCAAAGAGTTGACTCATTGGAAAAGACCCTGATGCTGGGAAGGATCGAGGGCAGGAGGAGAAGGGGACGACAGAGGGCAAGATGGTTGGATGGCATCACCGACTCGATGGACAAGTGTTTGAGCAAGCTCCGATGGTGAACAGGGAAGCCTGGTATGCTGCAGTCCATGGGGTCGCAAAAAGTTGGATATGACTGAGCGAATGAACTGAATTGGACGAGTTTCTAATTTTTTTAAGTATCACTTTGATCTTATTGATTTATTTCAATCAGCTACAATTTTACTCTTTTTGTTGCTCAAGCTGGTCCATCTTTGGCTAGTGGAAGCCCAGTGTTATCCTTTTTCCTTTCAACAGGATCCTATCGGTCTTTGATAGTTTTCTTGCTTTCCTGTGGAACAGAATCTCCTGTGTTTAGCTTGTATATTTTCTGCCCTAGACATTTCTCTGAGAGGCCTTCGGTTCTTTATAGTAGAAAATGTTAATTTGAGGTCACAACCTAGATGCTTGTGGTGCTCAGTGCCACTGGTTTAATAATTATTTCCAGTGGACACAATTAAGAACTATGTAAGCTGTTTTTTTGAGGAGAAAATAGCTCATTAGTTTATATTGATGTTTTCTGATTCATATTTTAAGATGATAGAATTTTACATCTTCAGGTGTTATATGTATATCTCTTTACTTTTAAAATTTTAGTTCCCTATGATATTTTCATAATTGCTCTTTGCTTTAATCTGCATTATTCATGTAATAGTTTCAAAGTAGTAATACCAATATCTTTACTGAAAACAAAACTTTTAAATATGAGTTAAGATTTATTTACAATTCATTTTATCCTGAGAAGGAAATGGCAACCCACTCCAGTGTTCTTGCCTGGAGAATCCCAGGGACGGGGGAGCCTGGTGGGTTGCCATCTCTGGGGTCGCACGGAGTCGGACACGACTGAAGCGACGCAGCAGCAGCAGCAGACATTATTAGGGACAGACAGTCCAGATACTGTGTTTTAAAATCATTTAAATAATTCTTTTTGTGTATCTGGTTGGGGGCCAATTTGATATTCACTCAGATTCATTTATTTCAGCTCATTGTCAGTTTTTAGGGGTTGATCTTTTAGCTTTAATTTTAATTATGTAAAATATGTACAAGGTTCCAAGATCAGTTCTGTAAAATAAAATATTTTCTCACAAATCTCATTTTCAGCCCTGGCTCCTTCGCCCGTGTCCCTTCCTTACCATCTAGCTACCCATGGTAAGAAATTTTGGTTTCTTTTCATTCTTTCTTTTGTTCTTTATGAAAATATTAAACATATACATATATATTCTCCTCTTTTCTACACAAAAAAGTAGAAAACTATTACTGCTATTTTGCACCTTATTTTTTTGTTTTTAGCACTTAACAATATAAGCTGAAAGTCGTTTCATATAAATATGTAAAGGTTTTCATTATTTTAAAAATAGCTGCATAGTGCTCTACTATTTGGATTTACCAAAATTTATTCAGCCAGTCCCCTAATTGATGGATGATGTTTATTTTTTCTCAGTCTTTTGCTTTTACTAATTAAAATTTTTTACATTAAAAATCGTTGCATCTCATGCAAAAAAGACACTTTTTTTTTTAACCACTTAACTTATGGGTAAAGTGAAGGATGCCAGTGGGAAGAACTATTTCAGTTTTTACCATTAAAATGTAACTATTTGGACAAATTTGAGAGGTGAGCAGAGTGGCTACTCAGTTCTGAGAGGCAAGACAGGATGGTGGCCTAAAGCTCATGCTGAGAATCACAAAAGCCTGAGCTCAGAGGACCCAGAAGTGAGACTTTGAGCAGGTGGCCTGACTTTTCTGAGCCCCAAGCCCAGCAAATGTAAAATGGAGCATGATGGTACTGGACCCCTCCTAGGTATGTTGTGTCTTCTGTCTAGATTAAATGAGACATCCCACATATATAGTCTTTTATTTAAAAAAAAATTTTTTTTTAATTTGGCTGTGCCAGGTCTTAGCTGTGGCACATGGGATCTTCGATCTTCCTTGTGGTGTGTAGAATCTTTAGTTGCAGCATGTGGGATCTAGTTCCCTGACCAGGGATCAAACCCCAGGCTCTCTGCATCAGAAGTATGGAAAGTGAAAGTAAAGTGTTAGGCACTCAGCCACGTCTGACTCTGCGACCCCATGGGATTCTCCAGCTGAGAATACTGGAGCGAGCTGCCATTACCTTCTCCAGGGGATCTTCCTGACTCCGGGGTTGAACCTGGGTCTCCTGCATTGCAGGCAGATTCTTTACTGTCTGAGTCACCCTTGGGAGTGTGGAGTCTTAGCCAACAGACCACCAGTGAAGTCCCCCCACATATAGCCTTTATCACACAGTAAGTGCTTGGCAAATTTACATATTATTATTATTATTACCACCAGCTTTTAAAAATATTCTAAAAATGTTTTATCATAAGACTAGGAGGCCCTGGGTGAACAGCAGGCTGTCCTAAAGCAGGGAAAGGGCAGGTATATCCGCCATGCAGTTGGGATCAACACCTCACCCTGCTCCACTGACCAAAGGGTCCAGGTGAGGGAGTCACAGGAGATCAACATTCCCTGCAGAGGATTTATTCCTCCTGCTCTTGCTTTGGAAGTAGAAACACCATCGACATTGTCTTTATCCTGTCGGAACACGTCTAAATAAAGATTGACCTTGCTCTGCAATTTCTTGGCTTTCCAAAGTGACCGGTCACCTCCAGTCCCCCACCTCACCCCCCTTTTTGCTGACCAGTGAGAGTCAAAACCCCAAGTTAATGAGGGCAGGCGTCTGTCCCCAGACCACTTCCAGGCCAAGCCACACTCATTCAGACCCTCCATGCAGCCATTTCACCCACAGCCGTGACCTCAATGCAGCCTGGGAGCTCTGGCTCAGGAACATGTAACTTTCCAAGAAAAAAACTGGTCCCTGCCAAGAAATAGCATGGAGCCGTCCCCTCAGCTGACCTCCATGAGTGCTGGCACAAAGGCGGGGCCTTTGGAGGTGCTGGCTCATGCTGCAGGAAATGTGTTTCTACTGGTTCTTGTGATGCCGCAAAATGCCTCTAGGGGTTTCAGCTGGGCTTTTGGCATTTTCAAGGTCACCACAAAAGCAAAGGCCACTGCCTAGGGCCAGAGTGCTGTCCTAAGCCCAATGTGGAGACAGCAAAGCAACAACAGTGGGTTCATTTGCACAAAGCAGTGGTCCTATCAGCTGAATCCTCCATGCCCAGCAGCCCCCAAATGATTAGTCCAAGCCAGCTCCTGCCAGCGATGGGATGACCATGGATGTGTGACTCGTCCTGACAGTAGGGGAGTCTAGGAAATATCCCCATGGGAAAAAGGCTCATCTAGAATGGAGGTTGCCATCTTGCTCTCACCCAAGGCTGAAGCTGACACCTGAGGAGGCCAGGAGCAAAACCAATGATGTGCTGAACCCAGAGTTCACCCACCTCTGGATTTCCTGTTGGGCAAGAAAATATATTCTCTTATGTTTTAGCCTGTGCATCAGCCCAGCTCTTCTGTCACTTAAAGCTGGAGATGAGCAATATTCACTGAGGTCTACTCCCAGGATGAGGAGTCAAGAGCAGGACCAAATGGGGCTCCCTGGCTTCTGGGATCCAGACAAAAATGTGGGTGATTACAGTATAGCCGCCATGCTAGGGAGAACAGTGTGCTTTCAGGGCTCTAAGAAGAGTAGCTAACTTGGCTTGGGGAGATCAAGGTGATCTCCTGGAGGAGGGGGTGGCTCAGCTGAACCCTGTGGACCCAAGTCCCTAAGCAATGGCCTCCATCCTGGTGCCTGGTGGGATTGTGTCCCTTCCAACTGCAAGTCCTGCCCTGAACCTTGGACTGTGACCTTATTTGGAAATAGGGTTGTTAACAGATGTCATGAATTAAGATGGGGTCACACTAGAGTAGGGTAGCCCTAAATCCAATGTGCCTGGTATCCTTGAAGGAAGAGGAGTGTGCATGCTCAATCACTCAGTTTTGTCTGACTCTTTGTGACCCCATGGGTTGTAGCCCATCAGGCTCCTCCATCCATGGATTTTCCCCAGCAAGAATACTGGAGTAGTTTGTCATTTCCTTCTCCAGGGGATCTTCCCCATCCAGGGATGGAATCCGTGTCTCCTGCATCTCCTGCTTTGTGGGTGGAGTCTTTATAGCTGAGCCACTGGGGAAGAGAAGACGAGTTAAAGACACAAAGGGAAGAGGCCACATGACAACAGAGGCAGAGACCGAAGTCATGCAGCCGCAAGCTAAGGACGCTAGGGATTGGCAGCAACCTCCAGAAGGTGGAAGAGAAGCACGGGGCAGCTGGATTCTGGACCTCTGGCCCCCAGAATTGTGATAGAAGGAATCTGCTGTTTCAAGCTCCCCAGTTTATGGTGCTTGCTATGGCAGCCCTAGTGAACTAATACAACTGGGGGTTCCTGTGTATGGTCCCTACTTCCCCTGCCCGGCGCCCTTGGTGGATCTCAATGGGAGGTGACAGCTATTGTTGCAGGATGCTGATGTTGTTGATGACAAGGAAGAGCCTCAGAAATGGGCTATGTTGGGACTTTCTTGGCAGTCCAGTGGTTAAGATTCTACCCTTCCACTGCAGGGGCATAGGTGTCATCTCCGGTGGGGGAACTATGATCCTACATGCTACATGGCATGGACAAAAAAGAAAATACATAAATAAAAAACTGGGCTATATCAACTCAAATCAGGTTCATCTATTTGTGTTTTTTGACTTGGCCACATCTTCGTTACTCTGACAATATTTCTAATTTATTAGATTAGGTCCCTCTCACTCCCTACTGCACATGTGTGTACATACACACACATACGTGCATGCGCACATGCACACACAATTTTGCTTCTAATACTCTGAGCAACAGTATCCAACTAGTGGCCAGAATAATCCTGAGATAGCAAAACCCCGGGGAAAGGCCAAGAAGACCACAGAGCGATGAAAAGCAATGATTTCTTAATCAACTGGCTTCAGCAAAACACTGCAAGCCCATCATGCAAATATCTGGAAGGTTGGTTTCATGTGAGTTAACTGGAGAAAAGATAGTTTCTGGGTCAGAAATGGATGCCATGGAGCATGGGGATTGGAGTTGAGGTCCCAGCAAGGTGTTCTGGCAGCTAGGGTATGTTTATTTCTCCAAACACCCTGTCCTCGTGTCATTGTCTTGCTGATCCCCAAAGCGTAACTTTGACTTTGCAGAGTTCTCCTTGGTGGGGCTCTGGCAGAAGGGAGTCTAACAAATGCAGTTCGGTGGTTCAAAGGACCTTCATTTCCTGGGTTCACTTTCATGTCCTGACTTCTCAGACTCCTGGATTGGCCCAAGAGGTTACTAAGACAGCTGTTCCCAGGTGCAAATGAGGCCTCCAAAGACAGGAAGTGATGCTGAACTCCAGTCCTGGGTGGGATTGGAGGGGAGCAGGTAGATGAACAGGTGTCTGCAGTGCCCATGGATAGGTTTTGGCCAAGGGCCATAATTCTACCCTTGAAAGTTTGGGTGGGCCAGTTTGTGTTACCTTGAAGACCTAGAGATTTCTTGTAACCATGGAAACAAAAATCTAGGCATTAAGAAGCCAGGGAGAAAAGCTGCTAGTGTTGCCTTGACAACAGATAAAAGCCCAAGTCTTTGTTGTTAGGAGTAGAGATAATGCACCTTCAATCTTTTAAATTCATTTCCTCGTGGGAAGAAACTCAAGTGGGCTTGAGTACCTTCCCAAAGCAGCTGATACTTGGAAGCCTTGATTGGGGAGGGGGTGTTTTTCCGAGGCTGATTCTGCTGAGGGGTGGGGTGTCCTGTTCTGCCTTCAGGTGGCTGAGATGTTCCCGAGAGTCTGTACAAAGGGCTATATCCTCATGCCCAAGGAGGCCCTGATTTCTTCACTCTGTGGGTCATCAAAGTGCGTGACCTCTGTTCATGTGCTCTGTGCTGTTTCCAAGCTTACTTTGAGTGATGTGGCTTCTTGCAGGGAGCTGAGATCTTATTGTTATTGGGACAGATACTCAGATACCCTTTCCTCTCTCCAAATTCCCACTGCTCAGTGTTTGTAAGAACAGGTACAAAATGTCCAGATGGATTACTTCTGGTGAACCTAGCTCGCAGCTTTTATCACCCAGCAAAAATCACCCTTGAGCCTGCAGATAAGTGCCCATAAATAGTCATAGCTCTGGGCCACATGGAGACTTAATTGCCGTGTGCCACCAAGAGATTGTTTTTCTTCCTTAATAACCTCAGAGGACATTGGACCTCAGTGTGGTGTGAAACTTTGAGTTGATGCTCAGATGAAATCTGCATGAAGAGAGTCCTCGAGCCAACTTCAGGGGACTGCTGAGAGGCTTCATGTTCTAACTGGAAGAACAATGACGTTGCATCTTCTGGATGCTCAGTGCCAGTTCTCTGCGTGGGGGAAGACAGCACCAATACATGAAAGGAAAATTGGAGGAAAAGTTTTTTGGAAACCATTATATTGACATGTGTGGGATTTTGGACCCCTGTTACGTCTAAAGGACACTGAGTAAAAGGAGAAAGAAGCTCACACCAACATATTTATGACATGGCTAATGAGAAGGACAGGTGGAGAGGGTCCCCATCTGTCCCTCCCAGATTCCAGCCTTGTCTCCAGAAGGGATGCCTTTCAACATTTTTTTTTAACCTGTTATTTTATATTGGAATATAGCTGATTAACAATGTTGTGAAAATTTCAGGTGGACAGCAAAGGGAGTTCAGTTCAGTTCAGTTGCTCAGTCGTGTCCGACTCTTTGCGACCCCATGAATCGCAGCACGCCAGGCCTCCCTGTCCATCACCAACTCCTGGAGTTCACTCAGACTCACGTCCATCGAGTCAGTGATGTCATCCACATGTCAATATAATGGTTTTCAAAAAGCTTCAATCTTCGGTGCTCAGCTTTTTTCACAGTCCAACTCTCACATCTATACCTGACTACTGGAAAAAACATAGCCTTGACTAGACGGACCTTTGTTGGCAAGGTAATGTCTCTGCTTTTGAATATGCTATCTAGGTTGGTCATAACTTTCCTTCCAAGGAGTAAGCGTCTTTTAATTTCATGGTTGCAATCACCATCTGCAGTGATTTTGGAGCCCCAAAAAATAAAGTCTGACACTGTTTCCCCATCTATTTGCCATGAAGTGATGGGACCAGATGCCATGATCTTAGTTTTCTGAACTAAGATCAGTTCTAAACTTAGTTTTCTCAACTAAGTTGGCTTAGTTGAGCTTTAAGCCAACTTTTTCACTCTCTTCTTTCACTTTCATCAAGACCGTACACATACACGTATCCATTCTCCGCCAAACTCCTCTCCCATCCAGGCTGCCCCATCATATTGAGCAGAGTTCCCTTTGCTATAAAGCAGGTCCATTTTAAATATAGCAGTATGTACATGTCAATCCCAAACTCCCCAACTATCCCATCCCCTCATCCCTCCCCCGGGCAACCATAAGTTTGTTCTCTAAGTCTGTGAGTCTGTATCTGTTTTGTAAATAAGCTCATTTTCAATAATTATTTTAATTGAATGTGTTGATATATTGAGAATAATGTGTGGAGAAATACAGAGAAGGTGGCAAAGGACAGAACTTTTTATATATCAATGGTTTGTTTTTTAGCTCCAGCCAACCCCAGGACTTTTTCTCCATAACCTGAGAAGCTGGGTACCCACTCTGATACTTCCAGAAAACTCAACATAGAGAATTATGGATTATCCAGATTTATAAATTCAAGGACTACTTGTTACAATACTAAAGGAGTCTTTTAAAGTGGATTTCATTTATTCAGTGGCTACAGCCAGCCTACTACTGTGCTGGGGATGTGGCCAGGGCCAATGCAGGAAGTTAAATATGCTTGTCTCAACTGTGCTACAGCGATTTAATGCACAAACGTGGAGATTTCACAAATGTATTATAAAATATGAAATATATCTGAATCACAAAACAAACACACAAAAACACACAAAGCCCATGAGATGAAAAGTTTTAAACCAAGTTAAAAGCAATTATTTACCTAAATTTCCAAAACCATGTTCCCTAACCCACCAGGTGACCAAGCCTCATACTTTTTTTTTCACCAATTTAATTTTCTCATATTAAATTTTGACAAAATGAAGCATTGTTGTTGAAATCAGAACATTTATAAATGAGAAAATGATCAGAAAGCATTAAAAACACAGGAGAGAAATAAATTTTGACATATTGCTCTTTTGTTGACTTTGTAGCCGTTGGACTTGCGTCTGAGCTGAGTACCTTTCATAAAAAGCTGCTTTATTAATAAAGATTAGACCGGACCTCTCTTATTACGTCTCTGGTAAGAGGTGAAGCTGTGCAAGGGTTATTTCGGGTAACAATTTCCAGCCACTGTTTTCCACCCTGAGTGAGACAACACACGTTAATCGTCACTGCCCTGGGCATGCATTGTGCAAGTACCCTTAAAAAGTAATAAAGAGAAAGTATCCAGAAAGTTCTATCCATCATCTCTTGTCTTCAACTTCTTCCTTTCACAGGCTGTCATGACTTCATATGGTGATATTCTTCCTGGCTTCCATTTAAAACATCCACCTTTGAAAAAAAATAGGCTTTCAACTGGAGGATAAGGGAATTGATTACGCGGTGACATAGTGCTCCTGACATTTTCAGGAGTGGGAGGAAAGCGGGAATTTTAAAGTGGATGAATCACCGGGGAATAAGAGCAGGGGAAGAACAGCTGGAGAGGGGACCTCACAGTGGAGGGCATGGCACATCCTGAATGCTCGCAGCACGATTCTTCTGCGTTTTGAAGGCCAAATAGTGGAGGAGAACTTATTTTACTGACTCATGAAGAACAAACAGGCGGAGCGCTGACGGGGCACTGACAGGGGAGGTGGCAGATCCCGGAAGCAGGTTAACCCTCTGCTTGCCGCTGAGTGGGGTGCTGGAAAGGAGTCTCCTGGGCTTCTGTCTCAATCCTTCTTGGATCTTCCCTGCCAGGGAGATAGGAGAGTTTTCATGTTTCCAGGGGGAAAACACCAAGGCACCCAAGGAGTTCTGATGCATGAAAAATTTCTTTTTGCAATTTTTTGTTCATTAGTTTCTTTTCTAAGCACCCACCAGCGCCTGGGACCACTAGGTCCCAGGCATCACAGGGGATTTCAAGATTTCTGGGGTGTGGCAAGCAAATCAACCAGAACTTGGGAGGACCTTGTTTTTGGCCAGAGGGACACAGAGAGAGATGAGGCTGCAGATGCCATTTGTAACCCTAACCTGGACATACCTGAATCTACCTGCTTGAGGCCCACCTCTCTGATTTGATAAACTCCTTTGAGAAATAAGCCAGTCTTGGTTGGACTTTTGTCACTTAGCACCCAAGGGACATTGGGGAACAGGAGGCTAACATTTGCTAGGTGGTGGCAGCTCTGGGCATGCAGCAAGCACTCATTAGAGGGTGGGCTTCACCATCAGTTAGGGCAGCTGGTCAGCCCCATGTATGCCATGATTCTGTGGTACTTTATCCTTCATCAGCCTCTAGAGAAAGGCAGCTGCTCCTGCTTTCCTAGTCTAAGATTAGGCCTGCTATTTCTAGAGTTGTTTTTTAAGAATAGTTTTGATAAGAGTTCTGAAACCTGCCCCAGGTTCACAGGTGGAAGGTATTTCACATGATAAGAATTCACTCCATTTAAAGAGCAGACTGTTGACCGGAGTGGATTCCTGACTCTTGGCTGTGATGGTTGGACTGTTGGGTGCGACCTGCCATGCCATCTGTTAATTTCAGCTGTGCAGCATTCATGTCCCCCCACCCCCGCCCCCCATTTTTTCTGGTGACCACATCTCTCTTTTCTACTGGGAACCTATTGCATTCTCAGTGCATGTGGATCAAGTGGGCTGATTCACAAGCACGGAGGGAGGTGATGCCACAGCTAGAATCTGAATGGTTGTGAGAATGAGAGAATCCAGAGCTCTTTCTAAAAGGAACCAGGGAGAAGAGAATTCTGAAGGTTCCATTTCCTTTGTGCTAAATGATGACTTCTTGGCTACTGAAACTTGGTTCACATGTAATTGGTGCCTGAATCTTTCCACAAGAAATATGGAGATTTGTGGCAGATTGTTTGCTAAAATGGCCACATTTCTCTACCTCTTCTGTGGTCATCTCTCTCTCTTGACCCAGGAGCCTGCTTCCCTCTTGTGAAAAAGTCAGGGCTTGCTGAAGGATGGGAGACTCTGCAGAAGACAGCCTGATTGTTCTAGTTGAGGACATCCTCTTCCACTCTATGGTCTGATGACCCCCAGGTATGTAAGTGAGTTTAGTCAAGGTGAACCGGGCTGTGTGTTCCCACCTGGAACTAACAACACATGCATGAGTGAGCCTGGCTGAGACTAGAAGAAAACCCAGCTGACTTTTAGAGCAATCATAAATGTAGTGTTTTAAACCACCAGGTTTTGGGATTATTTGTTACACAGCAAAAGCTGACTGTTACAGACATCATTAGTTAAGCTTGTTAGGTACTACATTGGTTGCTGTGCCTAAAAAGTTGTCAAAGCATACTTTATTTTCACAAGTCTCATGAAGCTTTGGGAGGTCACTGACTTTGAAAACTGCAAAGTATTCCTGTTGCTATGGATACCCCCATTCAGACAGGAGAGTGCAAAGAGAGAAACCTAGGGTTGCCTTGACAACAGATTTGAATATTCATGTCTGGAAGGCACAAGACTATAGGAAGACTCAGGAGGAGGGGGGCAACATTAGCCTGGAAATGCTCACCTCTTTCAACACTTTGCCTCCATGGAGTCTCAGGCCATTAGAAGGAAGCATTGCCTGAATTGGGGGCTAAAAAGGGAGCAACAGGAAGCTTCTCTTTCCATGGCCCATGCCTACAGTGGGAGGAAATTGCACAGCCAGCAAGTGGCGCAAGGCACAAAAATACTAAGTGCTGCCTGGACGAGTTTATAGTTTGCTCTCAACCAAGTTTCATTCTAAGAATGAGAGCGTGCCTAGGCTGGGAGTGGTCTTCGAGTATCTGGCCCCTTCCTCCTTCTCTCCTGCAGAGAGGGAAACTGAGGCCCAGAGGGAGCTTGGGCTACTTGAGGTCCGCGAGACATTAGGACTTTGGTCTAGTGGAGTGGCCAAGTGCTCTGGCTGTGGAGTCAGCCAGCCCTGGGTATATGTCCTGGTGCTGTTGAGTAGTGTGTGATGTTACAGCAGCTTCCTGACCTTGTAGAGTTGCTCTGTGAGATGGAAGCTGTAATAATAATGACTCCAAATGTGGTGAGAACGCTGTGAGCTATTGCACAAAAGGCACTTAGCCCAGCAAGCTGGTCTTCCCCAGCGAGTGCTGACTATTATTTTTACGATTATCTTGCCACTCTGCCGCTGCTCTTCAGTATCCTGGAAGTCATCCTGGGGAGGCCCTGCAGGATCCAGAATCTTCTCATGGAGGCTTGACGGTGTCTTTGAAGATGCCCACTGTCATTTTCTGTCTCTTCCAGTTGGAGGTCACAGCTTATCATTTTCAAAATAGCCATGTCTTTCATTTCCTCTCATAGCAGCCTAGCCAGCCACACAGGAGGGGGTCACAGTGCTTCATTTTTTTCCCTTTGTCAAGGAGGAAATTGCGCAAAGTCCCTTGGAAATTTCCATCTGCCCTGGGGGTTGAAGCCCTGTTCCCCAGACTGTATCTCCTCTCCCCCACCTCCTGGCCCAGAGGCAGCTGTCCCTGAAGAGTCATGCATCCACACAGATGGGCCCAGACATGGGGTTTAACACAGCGAGAGGAAGGAAGTTTGGGACATCTGTTTATTCAAGAAAATCACCAGCCGTGCATGGACATCTTATGCATAGCAAATAATTGTTGGGCAAATTCCACTTGCATATTCAGAGGCGACTTTCAGACCTGAACATCCAGTCCTGCTGAAATGACGTGAGCTAAGAACTTTTGTAAGGGTGGGGTGGGAGAGGGGAGGGTTTCTGTGCATGGTCTGGTGTGATGATGGAGAGGAGGGGTCCACAGTGGTCCAAGGTGTTATCTGGGAAGGATGTGTTTTTGGAGCAAATTAGCAGCTCCAGCAAGAAGGAAGCAGGGTAAAGGGCAGTGCGCTTCAGGGGGCAGGGTCCACACAGTGGAGGGGAGAGGGCCACCCGCCCATTCCTAGGGGGGTGGTGGGCTTCTGAAGCTGCCCGAGTCAGCAAGTAGCAGCAGGGTCTTGTTTTCCCACGGACACCTCTGCTCTGGGTCTCTTCCTTATGGACAGCCTCTGGGTTCTGCCCGAGCTGCTTGATCACAGAACAGACCTAGATTAAGAAATTGCAACTATCTTTGAAGTGGGGGCCATTTGAAAGGATAGTGAAGTTTCGACTTCACTATCCGTGTGCCACTAGCTTGGCACATGAGAGGAGGCAGCACAGACCTTCTTTCTGCCTGGAGTGCCTGCGTCCATATTCCCCCGATGGTCAGTGGTGTTGGTTCAGGTGCATGGAGCTAGGAGCAGGGGAGGGAAGGCCTGTGATGCCAAATAATCCGTGTTGGTGGCAATGTTGGCTGATCGGCCAACATCTCAGGAAAAATAAACTTTCTTCCTATGGCTGTTTCTTTTCATAAGTTTCCGAGCGGGAGGCAGACACAGGGCTGTCTGTGTGTGTGTCCTGTAATGTGAGCCCCCAGGGTCATGGCTCAGGCCCCACTGGCAAAGAAGAACGGCCACTGTGTTGGTGGCCTCGCCTGGCCTTGGGTTAGGATGGGCGGGCTAGAAGCACAGCTGGCTACATATCCCGGTTTTGAATAAGATTGTCACCTCTCTTGTCCCTCGGCGGCACACCACGCAGGGTTTGTTTTTGTGTTCCCGACTCGCCATCTGTCTCTGGGTTAGTGATTCAAGCTCTGTGATCATTCAGACTTCACAGTCGTGATTAGCGGTTGAGCTGACTTTTGTTGACCCTAAACCCTCAGATGGGCTTCCCCAGTGGCTAAGCGGTAAAGTCTCGCCTGCCAATGCAGGAGACACAGGTTCGATCCCTGGGTCAGGAAGATGCCCTGGAGGAGGGTATGGCAACCCATTCCAGTATTCTTGCTTGGAGAAGCCTGTGGACAGAGGAGACTGGTGAACCACAGTCCATGGGGTTGCAAAGAGTCGGACATGAATGAAGTGACTTAGCATGCACACAAACAAGCCCTCTGATGGGGAGGAACAATGTGTTGAAGTGAGCATAGCCATGTTGTCAGAGACAACATGTTGATGGGTACAGCATGCCTGGAGGGTCTCCTTCCCTCACAGGCTTCCCATCTAGGCTGGGAGGAGGTGACACAAAGCAACACTGAGCTTAGGGTCAGAAGACAGGGCTCAGTCAGGCCACCTCCCTGCGATGCTCAGTTTCCTCTGCAGAAAGGCGTGGCCTCTTGGCAAGGCCCAGCCTAGGATGCAGCAGCTGTTGCTGCAACAGGCTTTGTTGGCCAGCTCACCTCATCCTTGGTGGTAGAAACTATCCCGTGTGGGTGCCTACCCTCCAAGTCAGGAATGTGTTCAGGGGTAACAATCCCATCCCCACTCTGGGGTTGAATTCTGATTAGGGCCACTCAGCTTGGACAAGCCCATTGCTCTGACCAGCGCTAGCTTCAGGGAGCAAGTGTCTTGGGTCTGGTTAATGAGGCACCAAAGCTATCCATCAGGGCCCCTGGGAAGGGTTTATCTAAAAACGAAGGTCCAGTCTCTTCTTGCGTTTGGCTGGGTGCTGTTGGGACTGGATATAACTCCTGGGATGGTTTTGGCCGTCTTGAGACCGTGACAGCCTGAAGACAAAGCTTGCACTACAGGGCTGCAAGACCAGAGGGAGAGAAAGGAAGGACTCGGGCCCTCGACAGGGACTCTGAGTTTGCCATCCCTAGTCCTGCCCTGCTGTGGCGGTCTCTTGCAAAGTGAGATAAGAGCAAGTCCTTCTAGTTTCAGCTGGTCTGGCGTGCCGGCTGCTGTTACTTGCACATCAGCGCATCCTCAGTGCCCTGTTCTTCTGAAAGTGGTCCCTGATTAGCAGCTTCGGTGGAATCTCAACTCTGCCCCCAGACCCTGCTCTTCATGGAGATTCACAGGTGATTCACGTCCACCTAAGCTTGAGAAGTCCTGCCCTAAAGGCTGTACTTTTGGAATAAGTCCTCCTGAGGAGAACACTGGTTTTGACAGTGATGGTCTCAGGTTCACCCCAAGACAGGGTAACAGGTGTCAGGGCTACAGTTTCTGGCAGGTGCATCTCAGGTATACCAACAAGCTGTGGAAAAGCACAGGAAGGTGCAGAGGCCTTGACCGGTGCCTCAAAGGAACATACAAGAGAGTGGTTGACGAGTTTCTGCTTCCCTAACTCTTCTCCATCGATCTGCATTTGGGTACAGCACTGATTTTCATCTAAAGCCATGAGGGCAGTAAAATCTCATTAATTCAGGCCTCACCAATTTGGAAGTGATAATTTAAACTGGGGCCAGGCTGGCTGGACTGAGAGCAAGATTGAGAGCAAACTGTTGTTGGGACTTCGGCTTATTAAGTGGAGGTGATGAGATGCTTCCAATTATACATGAACCTTGGTGTGTTCAAGTTCAGGAGGAACTGTACTCGAAAATCAATCCATCAATAAATGTTTATTGAGTGTCCCTATGGACACGTTCCTGGCTGGCAGAGCATGCTTGGTGAGAAATTACTTTTAATCATTATCCATGCTGGAAAGTAACGGATTTCTTTAGCTAACGCAATTTCTTAAACAGTCTATGTTCCCATCAATGGCCAGCTCTTCCATGTATGTGTATCCGGCTTGCTCCTCACTCTTCCGAGTTGTCAGTTCCCCTCTTCCCAAGCTGTTTATCACTCAATGTTATTTCTGTCATCTTGAAATAAAAGGACTAATCTCCATCCACGTTCTCCATTATCATCACCCTATTTCTCTGTTCTCCTTGACCTGAAATCTTTTCAAAGAGTTGACCATTGCCCCCATCTCTACCCGCCCTCCGTTTACCTTCAAGCCTGAGCAGGTGCTCACCTGACTCATCTCCTTCCCCACCCCCAACATAGCTGAGGGGTGGTGAACACCCAGGTTGTCTGGGGACTTGGGCTCCCCCGACTTAGTGAATAAGACAGGCCCTGTGGATATGCCCTGGGACTGCAAATGTGCTTAACTCCTCCCAATGTACAAGAGCAAGGAATGTTCTCAGGACTTTCCCAGCAGTCCCGTGGTAAAGAATCTGCCTCCCGATGCAGGAGACGTGGGTTCAATCCCTGGCCAGGAAACTAAGATCCCACATGGCTGCAGGCAGGTTAGCCTACATGCCACAAATACAGAGCCTGTGTGCCTCAACTAGAGAGAAGCCCACGCACCACAATAAAGATTCCACTTGCTAAAACTAAGACCCAATGCAGCCAAAAGTAGATAAAGAAATATTTCTTGTTTTTTAAAAAAGCAAGGTATTTTCTCTCCCAGAGCTTGACAGTGACCTTGAAGGCCACTGGGGAATGGATTAATCCAAATCTGAGCCCCAGAAATGATAAAATGCCCCTAATTCACCCTGGGTGGGAAAACATCTGTAACTTGAGGGTTTAAGAGGTACTGTTAATGGTCCTTAGACGAAAGGTCAGGACCTTTCCCAGGTGTCTGCCTTTAGGACTCGGGACCCAGAATCCAGGTGGAACTCCCGTCTCTGCATTTACCAGCCCTGTTACATCGGCTGTCACTTGGGTGCTATTCCCTCTCTGAAAGGAGAGTCCTGGTCACCTCCCAGATTGCTGGGAGGCCCAGGAGAGCTGAGTGTGAAGCGTGGGGTACACGGGAGGTTCTCAGCCTCCATTTGGAAGCTTGTGGGAGGATGAGTGGGATGCAGTGATGCTGTGTTTCTGCCAACCTGCCAGCATCTCTGGCTTCCCCACCCACAGCCCAGGTCCCTGGTGGCTGACGCCCAGTCCCCAGGTACTTAAGGTTCACCTCCAGCCAGTCTCGAGTTCCTTGGGGCGGTGGGGCAGGAACCACAGGCCTAATAATGATAGTGATTCCTTCTTACCATCTGCTCCTGCTTGAAGCCCAGGCCCTGGTGTGGACACTGTGCTCAGCCTTCTCGTGCATCTGCTCCTGGGATCACCCGATGTGATCTGGATGGAAGCGGAGATGGAGTTCCTTGCTCACTGATGCTCAGCTGGCCAGACTGGCTCCAGAAGCCTGGCTTTCACTGGGTTTCCTGACCCACCCCGAATGATGCCCCAAGGGTGATCCTCACCTCCTCGTCCTGCACTTCCCAGACCCATGCGTGTGAAGGGTCTTTATGGGGCCCTCAGGGAGAGCAGGGGGCCCTGCTTCCTGGCGCATGTGGCAACCCATGCATGTGTGTGTGTGTGTGTTGGGGGCTGGATTCGGGGGGCAGTAGTGGAAGGTCTGAGGCAGCAGGTGCAGGTGGTTATGGGATGTGCTGGGGTGAGTGGGTAGGGCGGCCTTACAGGGTCCTGGTTCGGGAAGGTGTGGGGCCAGTTTACCTCCCACTCAGGCATGGCCACAGCCTGAGTCTTTGTGCCTTACTGAATTCCCTCCCTTCTTCAAATGGAACCTGTTTTTAATTGTACTTTTTCTGATTATAAAAATGATACATGATCCTTGCAAAGAATTCAAACCACATGGGAAAAGTATAAAGAGGAACACTAAAATCTCTCCAGTTCTTCCCCCAGAGGATAACACTGCGGCCCTGTCATCTGCAGGGTCTGACTGCACACGGCACTCGTACACCCCATTGCAGGAGCAATTTCGCACAAATGTGATTGTCATTGTGCCCTGCTCTGAAACTTGCTATTTTCTCACTCAATACTCTAATAGCAGTGTCTTTCTTTCTCAGCCAGATAATGCAGAGTAATACCAGCATTTTACGTGGCTGCGTCACATTTCATTGTGTGCATGTCCTATGATGAAGCTGGTCAAGACTTTTTTGTTGGGGCTTTTTAACTTTTAAAAACATTTTTATTGGAATACGGGTGATTTACAATGTTGTGTTAGTTTCAGGTGTACAGCATAGTGATTCAGTTATACATATACATATATTCATTCTTTTGCAGATTATTTTCCTCTATAGGGTATTATAGAATATTGAGTAGAGTTCCCTTGTGCTCTACAGTAGGTCCTTGTTGGTTATCTGTTTTATATACAGTAGTGTGTGTATGTTAATCCCAAGCTCCTAATTTATCCATCCTTGCCATGTTTCCCCTTTGGTAACCATATTTTTTTTTTTTTTGAAATCTGGGAGCCTGTTTCTGTTTTGTAAATAAGTTCATTTATATCATTTAAAAAGTCAGATTCCACATATGAGTGATATCATATGATATTTGTCTTTGTCTGACTTAGTATGATCATCCCTAGGTCCATCCAAGTGTTTTAACTTTTTTCAGGGGGCATTTTCTGGTTTCAACAAACCGCGTGGTACAAACACATTGTGAGTTTGTCTGATCATGATGTTGGGAAAAAAGTTCTGAGATGATTGATCACTGTGCCAACAATGCCAAGTTGGACTCCGAAAGGTTGACCAATTTCCATGCCTATCAGTGGGGCAGGGGAAAGCCTGTCTCTCCCCAACCCCTGCACCCCAAGTGTCAGCAATATTTTACTTTGTTGTGATCTCACGTTCACATGCTTATCTCTCTTATCGTGTTCTTCTGGTGCATTTGCGTCCTTCTGGAAACACCTTTCTCCATTCTGGGTTCTTTATTTGTAAACTGCTAAATTGCTAAACTGGTGAATTGGCCCAAATCCTCGGCAAACTCTCAGCTTTATCTCAACCAGCCATTGACTGGAGGAAGGAGAGCCAGTGAGAGGTGAAAGGCTGCTTTTGCAGCCACACAGACCCCAGCGAGCCAGGCAAGACCCTGCCGGGCTGGGGTTCGGCTCCGCTGAGGGTCCCAGGACCTGACAGGGTCCCCTTGTGCTGCCAACCGCAGCTGGAAGCTTCTCAACTGATCTGTTAGGGCCTATTCAACCCCAGGTCCTGCATGACTTCCGTGGGTTGCCTTGGGCTGTTGCTCTGCTTGTTTTTCCAGTAGGAAAACACATCTCACCTGTCAAGCTCTCCTCCAAAGTCAATTTTCGAGGTGATTTAAAGCGATGCAGGCTAACGCAGATCTGCACACAGGCACCTCCGTGCAGAACCAGACAGCCCTGCCCATGGGCAGGCCAGTGGCCTCATGTGTGGCTCCATTTGACAGCTGCCAAGTGGGAAGAGGGAACCCAAACATCTATGTCCAGTTAAGAATGCAGGGCTGGGTACGTGGCAGGCAGGGACCACGGCTGGCTGAACTGGGAAGGAATAAGCATGGGTCAGCCTCCAGGATGGGAAGGGGACCCACAAAAGCATCTCTCTTTCATCTTTCATTCTAAAGTTTGGAAAGCAGGATTCAGAGAGGGAGGAAAATTGGTGGCAGAGGCTGGCGCTGGCTGGAGACGTCACACCTTCATCCTTCAGGTCCTGCTGAGCATCCATTCTGCTGATTCTCAGCTTTCAGAGATAAAAGTATCATTGCCATGAAGCTAAGGTCACTGAGGTCAGCAGAGAGGATGGTATTATGATCTGGGGACAAGGTGAAGCCCAGACTTTTTCCTTGTGCCTAAGGGATGTCTTGGGTATTACCTTCATGCTGGCTTCCCAGGGCTTGGGAGGCCACCCCAGACCCCTCTCACATGGACAGTGAGGCCTGGACAGAGGTTAGTGACAGCAGTAGCCAGTAGACCCCCAATTGCAGTCCCCCACAGGCCTTGAAGAGGCAGGACCCAGGCCAGAAAGGCTTCCTCTATCCATGTGATAGGATTTACTGCTGTGGTTCACCTACCTTGCTTTGATCAGTTACAATGGTCTCGGGTTTCCCCGGGGGCTCAGTGGTAAAGAATCCTCCTGCTAACGTGGGTTTGATCCCTGAGTTGGAAAGATTCCCCTGGAGAAGGAAATGGCAACCCACTCTAGTAAAATTGCCTAGGAAATCCCACGGGCAGAGGAAACTGGTGGGCTAGAGTCCATGGGGTTGCAAAGAGTTGGACACAACTTAACGACTAAACAACAGCAGCAGTGGTCTGATTCCGATTCTTGTGCTGACCGCTTTGCGGGGACAGTGTGCATCTTGCTCACCCAGCACCAAGGACAGTGGCTGGCATCTTGAAGAGGCCAGATGATCGGTGAATACATGGACGATCTCTGTTGGACTTTTGGTCTGCTTTTCTCTCTTCTGGCCTTTAAACAAATGGAAGTTGTGGCTTTTCTGCTTGAGCAGCCTGCTTGTGGAAGCTGAGCAGCGGGACCCTGGCTTCCCTGCCATCTGGGAAAGATGAGAGGAAACCATCAGTTGCACTGTAGGCCGTGGCTGGAAGGTTTGTGGTCATCATTATCTCAACTGAAGACACATTTGACTCACTGCAAACTCGCTGTGGGACTCCAAGGCTCACAGTCTCTCTTTGTTCATCTGAACAGTGAGGGTGGGCTGGGGACATCAGCATTCCTGCCTCTCAGAGCTCGAAGCCACACAGCTTGCAGTATCATTTCAGCTTTGTCTCTGAGCAGCTCTAGAACCTTGGGAAAATCATTTCATATCTTTGTACCTCAGTTTCCTCTCTTGCAAATGGGGCTAAAATAGTTTCTGTCTCTTTGAAAACATATATGCAGCTAGTGTTCATAGCAGTGTTATTTACAATTGCCAAGATAAGGAAGCAACCTGAGACTATATCAATAGAGGAATGGATAAAGAAGATGTGGTGTGTATACACACCCCACACATATATATATGGTATATGTGTGATGTATATATGTCTGGTATTATATATATATGGTGGATATATAGAGAGTATATATATGGTGCATGTATATACATATACACACACACACATACAAACACAATGGGATACTACTCAGCCAGTAAAAAGAATGAAATGTTGCCATTTTGATGTTTGATCAAATAAGCAGGGGTCTGGAATCTTGGCTGGGGTGGGGATGTCTCTTTTGAGTCCTGCTTCCCACAATCATCCTGAAAGTGTGTGGTGGGGCAGGGTTCAAGCTCTGGTCTGTGACCCTGGAACCCATGCTGCCTTCCTCCACCCAGCTTGTCCTCATCCTCTTGAGTTCACGTTAAGCCTTTGACTATCCTTTGCGGTAGATTCTGTAGCTCCCTCTGGATACAAGTCCCCAAACTCCCCCTTCCTCTAGACTTCCGTTGTAATAGGTGTTTGGCTCATTCTAGGATGAAATGTTGGAATCCAGCCATGTGCTTTTCTGCCCCAGCAGACTCCACACTGCCAGAGGGTGTTGTGGCACAGCCTGTGGGTTGCCCTATATCATGTTTCCTTTGTATCTCAGGGTAACTGATTCCCTGGGTTTTATAAGAACACCTGGTCACCCAGAATAAAAATAAGACATTTCATCTTCTCTTGCAGCTAGATATGGCCCTATGGCTAAATTCTGGCCGAACAGCTGTGAAGAGAATGAGATACACACTTTCTAAGTCAAGCCCTTACAGGGAAGAGTGCGCCTGCCTCTTATCCCTTTGTCCATCTAGAAAGGGGACGGTGTGCCATCTTGGGTCACTTGGGCAGGACATAAGCTAGGAAAGCATACCGACCATTTAGAAGAACCCCAGCTCTCTGATCTGTCATCCATGTTTGCATTGCCAGTGTTAGAACTGTTATACAGCAGAAAAATATACATTCATTTTGCTTAAGCCATTGTTATTTTTTATTGGGTTTCCCTTGTGGGTCAGGTAGTAAAGAATCCACCTGCAATGAGGGAGACCTGGGTTTGATCCCTGGGTTGGGAAGATCCCCTGGAGAAGGGAAAGGCTACCCACTCCAGTATTCTGGCCTGGAGAATTCCATGGACTGTATAGTCTATGGGGTCTCAAACAGTTAGACACGACTTTCACTTAACTATTGTTATTTTCGTTTTCTATTACAAAAGTTGGATGGCATCACCAACTCAGTGAACATGAGTTTGAGCAAACTCCGGGAGATAGTGAAGGATAGGGAAGCCTGGTGTGCTGCAGTCTATGGGGCTGCAAAGAGTCAGACATGACTTAGTGACTGAACCACAAAAGTAAAAACTTTCATCCCAAGACAGCCATTTCCAGGCTGTTGACATGTCATATATGCTAATATGCCTTTGAGATGTGCTCTAGAAACTCTTTTTTTTGGGGGGGGAGTGAATCAATGAAGCATAGTTGTCTGTACAAAACACTTGCATTTCCATGACATTTTTCTATTTTGTGTGATAAATCCCTCTTCATTTCTGTTCACTGGTGAGGTTGGGATGAAGAGGTGGGGCAGGCAGTGATATTACCTGATGTCTCTGGGTCCCAAGAAGTGTTCAACCCCAAACTCAGTCTTTTCAGATTCTCTTGGTGGCTCAAACTTTATGGGGATATCAAAGCTGGGGTCTTGGTCCGCACTCCATCCCCCGGAAGTTTCTGTTAGCTCCTCAGCAGTTAAGCGGGGTTAGGGCAAAAGGGTGCTTGTGTTGAGTGGAAGTTGTGAAGAAACAACTCACCTGCAGTTTTCAATCCTTGATTTTGACAGCATCACCAACACAGTCACATCCTGGCAGAGTCTCCAAGTGAGGGGAGCAGCATCCACAGAGCATTTATAGCAGCCCAGTGCTGGGTGGAGGATCAGAAAGTTCCTGTAGGTTCTTTTAGGCACAGCTTGTTATTCTAAAACAGTCCCTCTGACCTGTGTGGAACCCCAAGCCCTTCATTTTAAAGCCTGCATCATCTCTGCGCCCACCCCCCTTGCAGAGCCAGGACCCTCACTCCCTCTCAGGACATCCCAAAGAAAGTCAGTAACACCCACTGGGCTTCACCCATTGGTCACCTGCTTCCAGACATGCCTTAGTTTCCAATTCCCAGGCGCTAGGTGTCAAATGTGTTATCAGTGACTCAGTAGATTTAGTTGCAGGATTAATGCCAAGACACGGTAAAGTATTTAAGGACATATTCCATGTATTATTTTAAAATGGTGATTAACAGTGGTTTTGGAGCATTTTGGAAGATTAATTAAATGATTGAAAACCACCTTCTGGCTTTGTGATGTTTGTTCAACAAAAGCGTTTGTGGAAATTAGGTGTAATTCAACCACCTCATTATACAATTAGTCGCTTGTATACAATTCTGTCTACAGGCATTCAGGGTCATAGTTAGGATGAAATAGTGGTTTCTAGAGCATGGCTGGGCTTTAGAACTGTCTCTGTGCTTTTTAGGGTGCTGTGTCCTTCTGCCCCCGTCCCTCCATCCCCACTGGTCCAGTCTCCCTGGCCTCCCCCGTCCCCCGTCACCATGCTTCTCTGTACCCACTGCTTTGGTGCTGGCTCCTCTGCCTGCCTGTGTGGTCACCATTTCTGCTGTTCACCATGTCTTTTTAGTTTTTCTCAGAAGCACGTGGTAGATGGCACTCCTCTCCCCACCCCCTGGAAGCTGGTGGCCCTAGTAACTTGCTTTCACATCATGGGCAGAGAAACATGTGTCGTTTCTGGGCAGAAGCTTGCACAATCTGCATGAAATTTACCCCCATCCTTTCTCTTTGCCATGGCAACTGGAGATCTTCCAGACAGCGTTTTCTCCATCAACCTTGGGTCTTGAAGTGAGAAAGATATATTGCAGCCTACAGGCTTATGGACACCAAGCGTAAATTGGAAACAAATCTTTATTTCTTACAACACAGAAACTTGGAGGTTGTTTTTTTCTGAGCATAACCTAACTTCTCTTGCAGACAGAGTAGGGGGCAATTTCCCCAGATTTTCCTTTGGCTAATGACTTTTTATATTTGAGACTCTTCTCAAATATCTTGTCCTCAGAATATTTTGCTTTGTCTGTCTCCTCCCAGCCAATTGTGATCGTAAGTCTTTTCTTGGTTTTCTTCAGAATAACATACAGCCACCTGACATTATTTCAGTTGTCCACTTATTGTTTTCTATTATTTGGAAGTTGGGGGGTTTCCTTAGTGGCTCAGTGGTAAAGAATCCCCCTGTCAATGCAGGAGATGCAGGTTTGATCCCTGGTCCAGGAAGAGCCCCTGGAGAAGGAAATGTCAACCCACTCCAGTATTCTTGCCTGGGAAATCCCATGGACAGTGGAGCCTGGTGGGCTATAGTCCATGGGGTATTAAAGAGTTGGATATGACTTAGCAACTGAGCAGCAACAATTTAAAAGATGGATATTTTTTCACATGATCATACAGGTAAAATCAGAGTGTATCTTACACTCCATGCTGTGTTATGAAGGCCATGGGACTGTTGAATTGCCCATGTGTGTGAACATCAAAATAACCATCATCCAAGTCTGAAGTTCCCTTCTGCAGTGGACACATGTAACTAATATGCAACTGACCAGGGTCAGCATGCTAGAAGAAGATCGTGGATTGGATGGGAAGCTTCTGTAACTTTTATGCATGTCATGGTTGTAGGGATGGAGTGGAGGACTTGAGCAAATCATAGACATTTAGCAACAATCCTGAAATGGGAACCAAAGCAGGAAAACCATATACAATTCTAAAGTCTGCTTTGAAGAGTCCAACACTTGGGACTTTAAATCCTTTGATGGATTCTTTAAAGAAATGCCACATCATCAGGGTTATGGATGAATGCATGGAGGATGAGAGACCGTGGAAAAAACCCAGACACTGATGACAGAAAAGTCAGACTCTGTGTAAAGAAGTCTGAGGAATAATGATCAATTGTTTCACTTGTATTTTCATTTTTATGTATGCACAATAGTAATATGTGATAAAAAATATTTGTCTAAAGAAGTCTCAAAGAACCCTTTCAAAAAGTAAAATTAAAAATTCTAAGTGATAAGAAAGCATTTGTATCATGGTTTAATTGGCAGTGTATTTTTCTTTCACAGTGGAACAAAAAATAACGGTGCCTATGGCAATTGTGTGTCTTAAGAGTTGATGAAATATGGTATTTCTGGCTGGGGCTGCTCCTATCTAACGACATCTGCTGTGTCACTCAATTCCATTTCAGTGGAGTTTAAGCAAGGCCTCTGGCCATTTAGAAAATTGGCTCACTTGGCCTTAGAGGCACTTTGATTTTAAATGTTACCACCTCAGAACTTCAGAAAGGCTCGAATTTTGCTTTGAATGTCCGCTGGGTGCCTAAGGCTTGGATGCCTATAGGTTCTGCCCCTGGATGGGACAGGGACCCTTAACCCCTAGAGGAAATTCATCCATTCCTAGACCTTGGGTGTGTCTTATGTCACTATCACAAATTTTCTACTGAATTCATGAGTCACCTGTACTATCATTGAATTAATACTTTTCCCTTTGGAAACCTTTTTTCAATAATTACAAAAAGGGTAGAGAGAGGTTCTTCAAGTGGGAAGCTGACAATACAATTTATTAAGGTGGAGACCTTAGCCAGATTTCACCAGTTTTTGCATGTATTCATTTGTATGTGCAAATACAGTCTATGCAATTTTATCACACGTGGCTCCTGTCAAGATACAGAATTGTTACCTCCTGGATTATAGTCTATGGGAAACTGAATAGAATTTGTATCCTGCTGTTGTATGAAAACTGCATAAATCTTACGTTGAATTGGTTCATAGTGCTTTTCAGGTCTTATGTCCTTCTACTTTTCTATTTATTCTATTAATTTTTGAGAGTATGATATTGAAACTCCAACTAAAAATCTTAATTCATCTACTTAAAAAATAATTGTAACATATAGTGGAACTATATGGAACTCTATTCTATATTTTCCAGGTCTTATGTAAATGTGTTATCATACTTTCATAATTTAAAAAAGAAAGAAGGAAAAAAGATATAAAACTGTCAGTTACTATGACACCTTTGTGGTCTCACTCCACCCTCCATCCCTATGGCCCGGTCTGCTCATCTGTTCTCCCATCTCTATAATTTTGTCATGTTAAGTTGAATCACACAGGATGTACAACTATTTTTTTCCACTTAGCATAATGCCCTTGACATTCATCCAAGTTGTCGAGTGTATCAGCACTCAACACTTTTTGATACACTAGAGTGTATCAACACTCCAGTCACTTTTTCTTTATTTCTTAATTATATTCCATAGTGTAGCCACATTGCAGTTTATTTACCTGTTGAAGGATATTTGGGTTGTTTCCAGTTATTGGCTATTACAAAGAAAGTATCTATAAACATACATGGATGGATTTGCATGTGAAAATAAAATTTCATTTCTGTGGGCAAAATGCCCTAAAGTGCAATTGCTGAGTTGTCTAAATAAGTGCATGTTTGATTCAGAGAACGGACCTATGGTTGCTGGGCTTGGGGGAGGATGGGGGAGGCAATAGTTAGGGAGTTTGGGATGGACATGTCCACACTGCTATATTTAAAACTGATAACCAACAAGGACCTACTGTGTAGCACAGGGAACTCTGCACAATATTATGTGGCAGCCTGGACGGGAGCGGGGGTTGGGGGAGAATGGATACACGTATATGTGTGACTGAGTCCTTTTGCTGTTCACCTGAAACTATCACAACATTGTTAATCGGCTGGCTACACTCCAATACAAAATAAGTTAAAAAATAAGTGCATATTTAATTTCATAAGAAACTGCCAAATCATTTTTCAGAGTGGCTGACCCATTTTTCACACAAACCAGCTGCTGGTGGGTGATGCAGTTTACTCACATCTGGGCCCGCACTGGTACTGTTGTTTTTAATTTCATCTTAGCCACTCTGACAGGGGCACAGTGATGTCTCATCATGGTTTTAGTTCGCATCCCTTGTGGGAGATCCATTGAGCATCTTCTCAAATACATCCTGGCCGTCTGGCTGTCCTTTTGATGGAATATCTGTTCATGTCTGTTGCCCATTTTCTAATTTGATTTTTTTTTCACTGTTGAATTTTGAGAATTCTTTATATATTCCAAATACTAGTCTTTTGCCAGATACATGGCTTGCAAATATTTTCTTCTTTTTTTTTTTTAAATAGAGACTTCATTTTGTGGGGAGCAGTTTTATGTTCACATCAAAACTGCAGAAGTCGGGAGAGTTCCCATATGCCCCCTACCCACCCACTCTGGGTCAATATCCCCCATCAGACGGTGCTTTTGTCACAACTGATGAACCTTACTGACATATCACTGCAACTCAAAGACTCTAGCTTTCTTTAGTGTTCATTCTTGCTGCTGTATTTCCTTGAATTTGGAAAAATATACAAAGACACGTGCTCATCATTAAAACAGGCTTCCTCATCACACATGCCCTGAGAGCGCTCTGTGTCCTGCTATTCCTCCCTCCCTCTACCCCTTTAGCTGTTTGCTATCACTTGTCCTTTTTTTTTAACTGTCTCTGTAGTTTTGCCTTTTCCAGAATATCATCTAAGTTTTCTTCTATGCTATTTTCTAAGAGTTTGATAACTTTGCATTTTGCATTTAGGTCTATGATCCACTTTGAGTTAATTTTTGCGAAGAGTCTAAGGTTTGTTTCTAGATTCATTTTTCTGGCATGTGGATGTCCAGTTGTTCCAGTACCAGCTGTTCAATAAAGCTGTTTTTCATGTTCTTAATAGCATCTTTTGCAGAGGAAAAGATTTAGTTTTAATGATGTCTAATTTCATTGACTTTTTTCCTTTATGGATTGTGATTTTGGTGTCACGTCTAAGAACTCTTTGCCTTAACTTTAGGTCCCAAAACTTTTCTCTCATTTTTTTTCTCTAAAGGTTTTATATCTTACATTTAAATCTACAATCCATTTTTGAGTTGCTTTTTGTATAAATCGTGGGTTTAGCATATTTTTTTTTTTGCCAAGACATCCAATTGCTCCAACATCATTTGTTGAAAAGATTATCCTTCCTTGATTAAATTGCTTTTGTCAACATCAGTCAAGCATATTTGTGTGGCTCTATTTCTGGTTCTTTCTTCAGTTTTATTGATCTTCATGTTTATCTCCATCAATACCGCACTGTCTTGATTACTGTAGCTATAGAGTGAGCCTTAAAATTTGATAATGTGATTGCTCCAACTTTATTCTTCTTTTTCAAAATCACTTTAGGTCTTCTAGTTTGTTTGGATTTCCATATAAGTCTCAGAATAGAATTTTTATTTAAATTGGCTATTAAGATGCGTTTAAAAGGGATATACACAAGTTGGATCTGTTATTTTTATTGAAATAAAAATATAACTAGTACAATTTTGAAAAACTCATCTGGGACTTCCCTGGTGGTGCAGTGGATGAGAACCCACCTGCCAATGTAGGGGACAAGGGTTTGATCCCATGTCTGGGAAGATTCACATGACATGGGGCAACTAAGCCACGTGCTGCAGCTACTGAAGCCTGTGTGCCTAGAGCCTGCCCTCTGAGATAAGAAAAAGCCACCAGAACAAGAAGCCGTCACACTGCACCAAAGGGAAGCCCCCGCTTGATGCACCTAGAGAAAGCTGTTGCTCAGCAACAAAAACCCAGTGCAACCAAAACCAAATAAATAAAAATCAGCTGAAGACCATGTAAAATGATCTCAGAAGCCACTCGATTGACCCAGACCCTTCCCTCCTGGCACCTGATTGTTGGGAAAGGGGCTTTCTGTGGAATGCCGGCGGTGCTCCCTGGGAAAACACACAAGACCCTGCTCCCTCGTCCGGGGCTGGCTCAGCAGTGGCTGACCTCACAGTCATCTACAGGATGGCTTGAAGCCTAGGAACTGGCCCAGAAGGTAGGCTCTGCTCAACTGTGAGGTCTTTTATGAGGCCACTGGATACTCCCTGGGAAAGCGTGTCAGGTGAAGGGGGCTGCCAGTGGGAACAGGGTGGCAGCCATGGGGGAGAGGACATAGGAGGGAGCGAGACACTCAGGAAGCAGCAGCCACTCCTGTGAAGAGCAGCTGATTCCCCAGTAGGACACGCCTGAGCAGGGAGCCCTGGACCTCCTCTGGCCTGTCCTCACAGGCAAGGGGGCAGAGCGAGACCACCAGGCACACTGTAAAATCCATTAAACAGAACCACACTAGGTTCTGTTTTTTTTTTTTTTTTTCCTAGCATTTTATTTTGTATTGGAATATAGCCAATTAACAATGTGATAATTTCAGGTGGACAACAAAGGGATTCAGCCATACATATCCGTATCCATTCTCCCCAAAACTCCCCTCCCATCCAGGCTGCCACATGACATTGCGCAGAGTTCCCTGTGCTATGTGGTAGGTCTTTATTGATTATCCATTTCAAACATACCCCGTGTCTACATGTCCATCTCAAACTACCTAACTATGCACCCTATGTAAACAAAAGCAGAGATTAGCTTTTGTTTATCCATCACCGTTTTGCTCCTAGTGCCAAAGTGCTGGCACGGGGAAGTTCTCCAATACACGGCCGTTGCCTGTTATGGTTAGTGAATGGGTAAGTGGTGAGGGTGGAGAAGGACATGGCAGTCCACTCTGGTATTCTTGCCTGGAAAACCCCATGGATGGAGGATCCTGGCGGGCTACAGTCCATGGGGTCAGACACGACTGAGCGACTAACACACACTCAGTGGTTGGGGAGGCACTGGGATGTCAAGACTCGCAGACGGCCTTGCCCTGCTTTGGCTCCTGGAGGAAGCTGATGTAACTGGTGCTTGTAGGTCCCATTCTGTGTCCACATCAGAAAGCTGGCTGGTTGTTTTTTCCTTGAAAGCCTCTTTGTGAGGGCACTGGTCTCAGCCTGGAATCCCCCACCCCCACATCCTCCCTTCCTTCTCTCTTCGGATAGGCCTGACCGGTCCTGACCCTCACTCCAGTCACAGCAGGACAGCCCCTACCTCCCTCTCCCGGGCTCCCACCCACCTGTACTTCTTCATCATCCAGGAAAATCTGTTTCCAGGGCCAAGGTCCCAGGTCCTGCCCTCAGGGTCCTACCGGAATTGGGGTGCAGAGTGAGAAATGGCCAGTTTTCTTCCTCGAGGTTGGGCAGTCATCTGGAATACACATCTGAACTTGAATTTCACTCTCCTTTTGTCAGCCTCCAATAGTTCGCTGTGTGCTGGGGCTTGCGTGGCAAGCCCGGGCCAAGATTTCTTTGAAAGAAAACCCCCGACCAGGCTGGATGCATTAGTGTTGTCAGCACAACCGTTACCCTCCTTCAGAGAAAGGTCAACAAATAATTTCAGCTTTGTTTAAAGCTTCTTTAATGGATTCTGTAAAATGCTCTAATTACCAATGATTATGCGTCGAAGTGCTTGTGAGCTTTTTAAAGCTTTTCTGCACCCATTTCACTTTGTTCACACGGAGTTCAAGTTCTCTGGTGTACTTAAGCAAGAGGAGGCATTTCTGTTCTTTTTCTTATTTATTTATTTGCTTAATCATGTGATTTGGAGTGTTTACAAGGCCAGCAGGCTTTGTCTCTTCTTGGTCTGAAGCAGAAAGCTCTTACACGACTTCCCATCTGTTTCCATTTTGCCCCCCAATCAGAGATGAAATGCCACTTAAATGATAAGGAAGTCTCTTTCTTACCAAATGTAACATAACTGCCTTCTGCTTTACTCAGAATCTTCGTGCGCATAGTCTCACTTGAGCCCCACCAAGGGGGCTGAAGGACTCACCCAGACTGGGTCCTTCACTTCTGCTGGGCTGTTGACCTTCAGGATGGATCATCCTCTGCCTCGGGCCGCCCTGTCCATCTTCATAGGCTGTTCGACAGTATCCCCAGCCTCTACCCACCGGACACCAGTAGCACTGTCCCTAGTTGTGGCAACTAGAAATGTCTTCAGATAGTCTCAAATTCCCATGAGGGCAAGGTCACGCTTGGCTGAGGAGTTTTCACATAAAGAGGCCAACGCCCAATGCCCAATGCCCCCATCGACGGTGAGCCGCGGAGCTAGCGTCTCTTGGCACTGATGGCCCAGTGGCCCCCAAATCCAGTAGGGCGCACCGTCTTTTCCTCCCCTACTCCTGTTCAACTCCCTCCATCATGGTCCTTTCTGACCTGAGCGTCTCTACGCAGCAGGTCTCTCTCCTGGAGTTTCTGTGTTTCACGCTTCTTCTATCCTGGTTCCCTAAGTCTCACACTGTCCAGGATCAGCCGTACCATCTGATCCTTAAAGTGTCCATCAGGGGTCTGAACAGGGTGTCAGAAAGCTCCCCCAGGGAGTCTGTCCCCCCACCCCACCTCTGCCACCCTGTCAGTTTGGGTCAGCTCTGACCTCAGGCAACCCCCATCCCTGGGCTGCAAAAGTGAGGTGGAGACCCACTGGAAGGGGAGAGGAGCTGCACTGACTCAGCTCCACACGGCCCCGAGGAAACTGTCCACTTTCCTCGTGTTCCCTGTCCAGCTGGAAGCACAGTCTCCAGTTCATGGGTAACTAGCCAGAGCACCCATGTTAGTAACAAGCTTAGGGTGTTCTGAGATGGTGACCTCTGACCTGCCTGATTCCCAGGATCTCGCTTTACCTGTCCTCTCTTGGCTGATTTGGGATCAGGCCTCCACTGGGGGTGGGGTACATGAACGTATGTACAAGGTGTGCATACATATGAGTCTGTTGTCATGGGTGGTGGTGGTATTTGGGGAGAGGGGATTCTTTCATCTAAGGTCTACATGTATTAGAAATATTGGATTAGACAAAATTACACAGGATTCTTTATTGAAGGACTTCTCAGAGTCTTTACTTGCCAACATGCTCTGGGACTATCTTAGAGTGATACAGGATGCAATAGTTTCCAAGGTAATCTGTCCACAGGATTTTTTTTTTTTTTTTCTGTTTTCATGGAGTATCTTATGCCACCATTCACAGAGTATTCCTTGAGAAGGCGTTCACTGAATATGAAAGTGCACCTCTTTCCCCTTCGTCGGCCAGTTCCAAGGTAGCTTTGCAACCAGGAGGGATCCAGGTGGCCAAATACACATGTACAAACCCTCCTTGGGTGTGATGGGTCTCAGTGGCTGGAATCAGGGCAAGACCCCAGAGAAGAGAAAATCCTTCCCAAATGTCTGGGCATGCCCATTGTGGCCTGGGGGCTGGTCTGTGTGACCTGACCTTCTCGTCCAGCTCAGTGGCCCTTAAGGGGAACCGAGCTGTGGCCAGGAGACATGGGGTTATGGGGTGCAGGGAGCCAGGAGAGAGAGAAACCCACCCTTGCCCACCTTCTCTGAAACTCCAGAAGAGAGGTGCAAGGGAGAGTGTGCAGGGGGGGAAGAAAAACAGAAGATTCCATTTGTACCGGATGGTTTTGTTTTTTTATCTGTTTGCAAATGTTCAGTGTAATGGTTTGAAACCCAGCCGTGTAGCTGCCGCCGCCCACACACAGAGCTGCAGTACCACTGAGCATCGGCAGGCAAGCCGTATCTCCAGCATCGGCCATTACACCCGAATCCACACCAGGGCAGGCTGCACCCCTACCCCCCGGGTCCCTCCAACACCCCCCTCCCGCCACCCTGCACCTCCGACACCCACCATCCTCCACACACACAATTAAAAAAAAATTTCCAGCACTCGGTTTCCTCTAGAGAAGGCAGAAAGAGAAGCAAAGGCAGACATGGGACGAGGAGGGAGGAAACTCGTGCCTCATCGGAGCCACCGGTTTTCCGGAGAGTGCGGCAGCCCCCACCTGCCTGTGGACTGACCACTTCAAGGTGAGAGAGGTCTTTGTGATTTCTTTGTGCACCTGGAGGTCTGGGAGGCAAGGCCAGATGAAGGGAGCTTAATCACTGAGCCTTGTCTGTCACCTCCCGAGTGATTCTATCAGGCAAGCATGATGGATGCTCTCTTCCAAGCACACGCAGTTTTCTGTGACACAAGCCCCCACTCAGGTCCCCGTGAGCGCCTTGGAGTCAGGGGGCTTCTCAGGCCCCCTCCTCCACCTCTCAGCACAGCCTCCTGAGCCGAGATGTGGACTAAGGGCTGACCCTGCCTGTGGCTTGACCTGTTGATTTCCGACTGATGCCACTGACCTTCCTCCTTGGAGTGAGCGCTGACCCCAAAGTGGGTCCCTACAGAGTGGTTCTCCATCTATGGGACTTTGGGAAACCTGTCTGCCCAGTGGCCCCAAGCCCGGTAATCAGAAGCAATCAGACCCAGCTGTCCAGCTAATCTCTATGAAATAGGCTTCCTTCCCAGTAGAAATCAACAAAGTTTAAAATAGAACGGACTGTAATCGGAAATGAAGCTATAGAGTTGTGTGTGTGTGTGAGGCAACAGGCAGCAACATCCGTATGGAAAATATTAAGGACAAATTACATAGCTCACCGCCATGGGAGCCAGGAAAAGAAATGATTTCCTTGCTTATTAAGCATGTTTGTGGGTCAGAGGGGAGCTGAGTGGGGACATCTCCTCTGGACACTTTCAACCTCTGGACCAGAAGAAGAGGGATTAGAGAATGACAAAGATGGAGGGAAAGGAAAAAGGCCATAATGTAACATACTTGGAGAAGAGAAGCAGAGAAAAAAAGCTCCGAATTCTGTGCAGTGAGGGATGAATCAGTTGGCATAGGTTTATTTTTAGTCTCTAAGATCTGCTGTTACAGTTTGCCTGGCATTAATTAATGTCATAGGCGTGTTTCAGATTCCGAAGGTCCTCAGCGTGTCATTCAAACCCGGAGGTGTCGACCCTCATGTCTGGGTGCTCTCGGGCCTTGGGGTCTGGTCTCTGCACAAACACGAGCCCAGAATGTTGCGCTCTCTGACCTTGCCCTCTCCGGGTGTATCCGTTCATCTCCTGGCTCCAACCCGTGGATGTCTGGCCACTGGCCAAGGGAGAATTGCAATTGTTATGCTTTGTTTTTCAAAAAGGAAAGGCTGTACGGAGTCAAAATTGGGGGAAAAAGATGTTGGATCATGGCTTGGAAAAAAAAAAATGGCTTTGGGGCATCTCTACCACCACAGAGAAGAAGGACGGGGCTCCCTAATCTCCACACTGGGTGAATATTGATGAAGTGTGTTTTGTAAGCAGAGAATCGCTCCCAAGGTAGTTAGGACGAAGTGTAATATTTTAGCAGGAACTCATCATGGGGCTTGGAAGTGGTCAGATGTTGGCTGAAATCTCACCTGAGGCTACTTACCCTGAAAACGCCTGTTCATATTTTGGAGCCCAGGCTGTACTGAAAGAGCAGTTTAGATGCAGGGGCTGTCCTGAGCAGGGTGCCTTGCTCTCGGAGGTGAAAACAGAATAACAGCTGGCATGAGGAAGAGGCAAGTGTGAGAAACAATGCCGAGCAGTAGTGGAACCATTGAGCCAACTGTCTTTGTACATTTGCAACAATTATTAGGTCAGTAAGAAAGTGTGAATGCATGCCAGCCCCTGATTCGAGAGGACATCTCTTATCCTCTCTTAAATTAATCCAAATATCCCCCCACGACCCTACAGTCAGACTCAGTCATTGACGAGTACATGTTCAGGGCCGCTTACGAATGGTCTTTATTTAGCTCCTGAGTCTTTCATGGTTGGTCCATCTGAGACAGGGGCGTGGACAACCCCACCCAGGAACATCCCAGGGCAGTGGCTGACCTTTCTATGGAGTGAAGAAATACAAAGAGTGTGGGGTGTGGCTGATCTCTGATGGCCACTAGGCAGGTTCAGTGCTCGGGTCCTCAAGAGAGATTAGCATTACTGAATTTGAGAAGTTCTTAAGGAGGGTCAGGACCACCGAGAGGGTGTGAGTAGGCAGGGAACTGACTTGGGTGTTTTGTCAAGATTGGGTTCTGTCCTTCAACCCAGGCAGCGGACTCAAGGATCCCGAGTCCACGCATGTGAGCTGTGTGTGTCTGGGTGAGTCATACCCTCCTGACCACACCAAGCTCCTTGAACATGGCCTATCACATCCTCTACCAAAGCTTCTTCAGCAACCACAGTTGGATTTTTCTGGGCTGGGAACACCTAGCTGGTAGGAGGTGATGACTGGAGATCCAGTGGATGGGTAACGGGAATTCCGTTCTAAGGGGAACCTCTGGTTCCTTCCAGGTTTGCCATGTGTGTGGCCACCGGTGTACGAGATGGGTGCCCACCTGGGCACATCAGACAGGGCAGATGACAGACCTTCAGGCTCTTATCACCTGCTTGAGACCTGACCAGAGGATGCCCTTAGAAAATGAAGTGAAAGCTTCCCCCAGTGCTGAAAACCTGGAGTCTTTAGCAGCTTTGTAATTTGTTTAAGTGCAGAAAGGTCTGATATGCCAGGCCAGTTGAAGGGATAAGTCCAAAACTATGATCAGAGAAGGTGACTGCTGCTGCTGACTCTGACTGCCCGGTGTTATGCCAGGGAAGGAGATGCTTTGCCTGCATCTCTTTTTCTAGTCCTTGTAATGCCTGGGAGGCTGCAGCCATCCCATCACCTTCTGATGGAGGAGGAAGCGGAGCCTTATGTATGTTATTTTTTGCATTGCCTTCCACAGTAGATCCACCGATCTTACTATAAAATAACTCTTTCCCCTAAACAAGGCTTGATGAAGAATTTTCCACTCCCTCACTCCTGGGTGAGGCACGTGTTTATCTGTGGCATCTGCAGGTGGGGTCCTGCCTATTCTGAAAGTACAGGGGCCCCATTGGAAGAGCCGGAGCTCAGCCCACCGGAGGGAGGCCTGTGGGGCCGGAGGGGTGGCCTCCCTGCAGGTTTGTGCTCACTGGCAGGTGAAGGGCAAAGGCTCCCCAGCCCCGTTCCTTCCCTGCTGAGTTCCCACCCCCAGCAAAGGTCTGCAGCTAGGCAACTGTCACCTATGGTCCTGGGAAGGGCCAGTTGTCTGCAGTGCGATGCAGAAGCTGGACAGGGGTCCAGCGTGGAGGCGGTCATCCCACATAAGGGGGCGGGGTTCTCCAGGGCCCCTAGCTCCCAAGCAGCCCCACCTACAGGTCCTCCTTGCCCCCCTCCTCCTCTATGACGGCCGTGGGCCTCACATCCTGGGGAGGTCCCTAGAAACAGGGCCTGTTGATGCAAACACACGTGTCTCTCGCCACAGGAAACGTGGGCTCACGTCCACAGTGATAACCACCGCGCTCCTCCCAGACACAGAAGAGGAACAGATTTTCGATGTTTAACTAAATTAGGAAACACGTGTTCTCCCTCCCCCCGTGTCTCCTTCTGGCAGTTCTCAGTTGACCTCATGTGGAGCCTCTGGTCTCGCTTTCTGTCCTACAGTGGGAAGCTGGACAATTAGGCAGTAAAACGCTGTTCCTCTGGTCTTAGCTAAAAGCTGGGAGAAAACATGGTATTAGTGATACTAAAAATCAATGGGTTAGTATCTAGATACTAGAAACCAGTGGATCTGGGGTCCTAGGTAGGGCTGTCCGATAGAATACAAGGCGCCTAGCTGGACTTCAGGGATGCTGTGAATTCTCTTATAGTATAAGGATTGCACAGGATATACTAGCTTATTCTTTGTTGTTTCTTCTAGACTCAAATTTAACTAGGCATCCTGTGTTTTTTAAATTTTTTTATTTTAAAAACATTTATTTTAATTTATTTATTTGGCTGTGCCAGTTCTCAGTTGCAGTACGCGGGATATTCAATCTTGGTTGTGGCATGCAAACTCTTAGTTGTGGCATATGGGATCTAGTTTCCCAACCAGGGATCAAACCTAGGTTCCCTGCATTGGGAAAATGGAGTCTTAGCCACTGGACCACCGGGAAACTCACCATTCTGCATTTTTTTATTTTCCTTTTTTTAAAAAAAATAATTTATTTATTTATTTTTAGTTTTTTGGCTGTGCTGAGTCTTTGTTGCTGTGCAAGCTTCTCTCTAGTGGCAGCAAGCAGGGGCTACTCTCTGATTGCAGCTTTCCTGGGTTTCTCATGCAGCGGCTTCCCTTGTTGTAGAGCACAGGTTCTAGGGAGCAGCAGCTTCAACAGCTGCAGCGTGTGGGCTCTGTAGTTGTGGCTCCCAGGCTCTAGAGCACAGGCTCAGTAGTTGTGGCACTCAGACTTGGTTGCTTCTTGGCATGTGGGATCTTCTTGGACTAGGGATTGAACCCATGTCTCCTGCCGTGGCAGGTGGATTCTCATTCACTGAGCCCACCAGGAAAGCCCCCCATCATGCATTTTTAAAAATTGATGTAAAGTTGATTTACAATATTAGTTTCAAGTGAGCAGCACAGTGATTCATTTAAAGATATATATATATATATATATATGCCCACATACATATATATTTTTTCAGTGCGTTCTGCATTTTTATATATTTGCTGCAAGTAGTAGTAGTATGGGCTTCCCTGATAGCTCAGTTGGTAATGAATCCACCTGCAACGCAGGAGACCCCAGTTTGATTCCTGGGTTGGGAAGGTCCCCTGGAGAAGGAAAAGGCTACCCACTCCAGTGTTCTGGCCTGGAGAATTCCATGGGCTGTGTTGTCTACGGGGTTGCAAAGAGTTGGGCAAAACTGAGTGACTTTCACTCACTCACTCACTCAGTAGTAGTATCTGTAGTACAGGGTATGCCCACGCAAACTTGAAAAACTTGCTCTGGGAAGAGCTGGGGTCAAGTTTCAGATTAGCTCCCTGGGCCCTGAGGAGAATAAAGTTGCCTATGTGCTGCAGTGGGTACCTGGCTCTGGGCACACGGTAACATCTTATATGCAGGGTGGTCTCCTTGGGATTTTCCCAGGAAGGTCTGATGAAATTCACTGTCCCGGGGAGCAGCCAAGACCCAGGGACGCTGGCCTGACTTTCCAGGTGCTCTGATTCCGCCTTCCTGCCTACGACTTTCTGACAGTGGGTGGGTAAGCAGCGCAAGTGCCTAGGAAAACCAAGCTTTGGAGGAGCAGTAATAACAGGTTAGCTTGGAAACGCTCTATGCAGAGATGGGAAGGCTGTATCAACACATGCAAATTATATGCAAATACCCTTGGCCGCCTGGCAGTGTGTACCTGTGGGAGGCCATGAGCTCATCCCACCTGCACCCCACTACTGTCCTGGGTCTCTGGCTATGGCAGGTGTACTGGGCTGAGTGCCGCTGGGTCCTGGTGAGGTCCATGTTCCTGGAGCATGTTTGGCCTGGGGCAGGGGATGTGTGTATGTGAATAAGCACACACACGTGTTCTCTGGTGTAGCTGAGGATGCGAGGGGGCTGGTGTGAAGGTGGATGCATGAGGTGGGGAGAACACATTGATGTGTGCGTGACTTGCCACTGTGATCTGTGCACACCCAGCCAGACACACAGCTCCTGTCTCTTAGGATAAGCCCTCCTCAGGCTCCCCTGGGATCTCTCTCCAGAGAAGAACAGGCAATCCCTCTTTCTGGTCATCCTCCTGCCAAGATGCCCGGAGTGGATGCTGCTGATGAGAATACTTGCAGCTGTAATGTTCCCACTGGCTTCCCCCACGGCTTCCCAGGTGGCTCAGTGGTAAAGAACCTGCCTGCCAATGCAGGATATGCAAGAGACGTGGTTCAATCCCGGGTTGGGACGAAACCCTGGAGAAGGAAATAGTAACCCACTGCAGTACTCTTGCCTGGAAAATTCCATGGACAGAGGAGCCTGGTGGGCTGCAATCCATGAGGTCACAAAGAGTTGGACATGATTGAGCACACACACAAAAATGCTCCCATTAACATTGACTGGGGTTAGAGGTCCACCCGCCTTTCGGGGAACACCATGAACTTAATTGACTCAAGTGCCTGGGGTTATTATCATCCCTGCCAGACAGAGCAGTCTATGAAGGCTTAGAAAGATAAAGGAACTTGTCCACAACTAGTGAGAACAGAGCCCAGGTTCAACCTTAGGTGCCCTAAGACCCCTACTCTGAGATTTGGGGAGCTTGGTAGAGCCCTGTCCACCGAGGATTGATACCTGAATCTTGGGCACAGACTTTTTGGAGAGAGTGAATTCTCTTGGAAGTCTTCATGGAGATTTGCAAGTTTTAAGTGAGATGGTTTGAGATTTGTACTTTTAGAGTTAACAGGGTTGGCCTCAAAAGTTGGTGCCAACTGCACCCCCATATGTTGAGAGATGTTCCCCAAGAGAGCAGCTGAGCCCAGGGACTGATGATGGAGGGGTGGGCTGCCCCAGCCCATCTGTCTTGTCTGCTGAAGAAAGGAGCTCGGGTTAACAGCTAAGTGATGTGACGTGAGCCTCTTAGGCTCCCCAGAAGACCCCAGATCTGAGTTAGGTCTGAAGGTCTGGAGCAAGGCGATGAGGTGCAGACGGAAGGATGGAGACGGACCTCAGGACTGTGAGTGGCTCCCGTGGGGCCCCCATGCCAGCAGGAGCTGAAAGGCCATGGTGGGCTGGGATGCAAACAAGAAGTGGCGTTTGGGACGGGGCCGCAGAGGTGTGCAGAGGCCAGCACCCTGGAGACCATGCAGGTGGTGGAGACTACTTCAGGGAGCTGTGACTGGAGTGAGGGATGTTGGACGGAATTCTGTTTGAAAATCAACCCTCTGGTCATGGGAGGAGTGTGGTGTTTACAGGGGGCCTGGGGTTGAAAGGAGATCACTGGACCTTTGCTGCTGGTGGGCACACAATCCATTCTCATCCTGCTTGACTGCTTTCTCCACCCACAGCCCAGCAGGCTGAGCGGCCCCTGCAAACCGTGTTCCTGAGTTCACCCCTCTTGGCTCCCTCTCCTTCCCGCCTCCAGAGAACACGTGCACTGGCTCCCAGCCCGCACTGCCCTGAGTCCTTCCCCTTGGGGCCAAACTCGGCACAACTGGACCCCACGAGAACAGGAAGAAGTCAGTGCGTTATTAAGCATGCCTGAGCCCTGCTGCCTGACTTTTGAGAAGGTCAGGGCCTGATTTTTGTTTGGCCCCCACTTCCCTGGGCTGGGCTTCCCATGGAGCAGAAGTCTTGGTGGGAGGAACCGATTGCCTCACCGAGCAGTCTTGCTCCCAGGCCCACTGGGTGAAGTGCTTCCTGGTGTGGGATGCCGCCCCCAGAAGCCTGGGTCTCCCAGCTGCCCAGACTTGATCGGGAGACTGGACAAACACACTTGATGGTTCTAGCCACCCCTGCCCCCACCAAGTGCACCCGAGGAAGGACAAGTCAGAGGTTGGGCATCCTTGCCATGCTAAGCTCTGTAGAACAAGAAGGTTCTAGAGGGAAAAGGACATGGTAGAAAGTTGCTTGGGCCAGCCCAGCCTTGGAGAGGGAGTTACTGTCCCACTGTTTCGTGCCAGGGGGGCTCTTTCTTTGAAAAAAGCTACAAACAACCTTTGCTCTCCCAGCACAGCTGGGAAGTCGGTCTGACAGTTGCTTACCAAGTACCTGCATGGAGCTGGCTACATGTGTGTGTGCTAAGTCACTTCAGTTGTGTTCCACTCTTTGCAACTACATGGACCATAGCCTGCCAGGCTCCTCTGTCCATGGAATTCTCCAGGCAAGAATAGTGGAGTGGGTTGCTATGCCCTCCTACAGAGAATCTTTCTGACCTAGGGATCGAACCTATGTCTCTTACATCTCTTGCATTGCCAGGCGGGTTCTTTATCGCTAGTGCCACCTGGGAAGCCCTGTGGAGCTGGGCTAAGAAAGTTAAAATTTGTCACCACCTTCAAGGAGTGCAGCTGGTGACAGAAGCTGATGGGTAAACCAGTCATTGCAACATGCTATTTGAAGTGCATGGGGAAGGATGTGCAAGCTACTGGGGCTCCCTGAGAGAGGAGAAGGCCCTGGGGTGCCTGGACAATTGGGTCACGCCTCACAGAGGATGCAACATCTAGACAGGCTGGATCACTTTTTCCTGCTCCAGGGAGAGGAATCGTGAGTCCAGAACGTAGTCATACACATGGGTCGAGCTTGTAGAACAAGTATATAACACCTTTGGAACAGGAACTCATGTGGTCCAGTCTCAAAGTGGCTTTACAAGCCCCAGAAAGGGGCTTGTGGGAGACAGCAGATGATTTATCTGATAGGCAAAAGGAAGGTCCTTTGCTTGCGTTTCTTCAGTGCTGGGGAGGAGTCTCATGATCCACAGCAGAACTTGTAACATTTCTTCTTTCTTTTTCATCCACGTTCCCTCCTCCAATGTCCCTCTCTTCCAAACTCCGATGAAAAGCTCGTTTCTCTGTCCTGACCCTCTTTCTCTCAACCGATTTCCCAACCTCCCTGCCATGTCTTAACATTACTGTTAGTTGCTCAGTCATGTCCTACTCTTTGCGACCCTGTGGACTGTAACCCACCAGGCTTCTCTGTTCGTGGAATCCTCCAGGCAAGAAGACTGTAGTGGGGCTTCAGTCTTGCCATTCCATTCTCCCGGAGAATCTTCTCAACCAGGGATCAAGCCTGGGTCTCCTGCGCTGCAGGTGGATTCTTTACCATCTGAGCCACCTGTGGCCTCAAAAGCCCTACATCCCTTGTCCTCTGATTGGACTTTGGCCTCATTTTGTAGCATCTTCCTCTTTGCTATTGTTCTGCATATCCATCAGCCTTCTGCTGGTTTTAAATTGCCCAGTGGGTACTTACCCCAGGACCTTTGCCATCAAACTCCCTCTATTTAGAACAACTCACCCTCAGATTTCCCCTTGGCTGAATCATCCTTGCATTTCAGCTGTCCTCATGTGTCACAGCACTCCGTTTTTTTCCTTCATCACTTATCTCTATCTGAAATGACTTCACTCACTTATGTGTTTTCTTTTATATGATTGTCTCCTACTCCAAAAGGTGAGCCCACAAGTGCAGGGGCCTTATCTTATTTTCCCCTGATCCTTTGACCTAGAACAGAAACTTGGAACCTATTTGGTGTTCAAGAAATAGTTGGTGAATGTGTGAGTTAGCTGTGGAATGCAATTTCCCAGGAGTGGGTCTATTTTCTTCTTCATGGCTTTTTTTGGTTGGTATCTGCTTGTTTGGTTTTTGTCCTTATTTTTCCTCAAGCATTTTGAACATGTATCACAGAAAAGACAAAGAGCAGTTTGTTGCTTTTCAGTTCAGTCACTCAGTCGTGTCCGACTGTGACCCCATGGACTGGAGCATGCCAGGCTTCCCTGCCCTCCACTATCTCCTAGAATTTGCTCAGGTTCATGTCCATTGAGTCGGTGATGCTGTCTAACCATCTCATCCTCTGCTGCCCTCTTCTCTTTTTGCCTTCAATCTTTCCCAGCATCAGGTCCTTTTCCAATGAGTCAGTTCTTAGCATCAGGTGGCCAAAGTATTGGAGCTTCAGCTTCAGCATCAGTCCTTCCAATGAAGAACAGTTCAGTGATGGCAGAACCTTCTCTGGGCAGTGGGAGGTGACAGGGCAGACTGGACAAAGCACAGCTTCTCCTGGAAAGGAAAACAAGCCAACCCACTGACTCAATGGACGTGAGTTTGAGTGAAGGACAAGGAAACTGGGTGTGCTGCAGTCCATGGGATCGCAAAGAGTTGGACACAACTTAGTGACTGAACAATAACAACACGTAAGGGGACACACCCGGAGGATGGGACGGTGGGAAAGAAAGCCAGAAGAGCTCAGAGGCCACCAAGAGAACAAAATCCCTGGGGTCTCCCAGGCCAGGACTTGGATTTGAGGAACAGTCATCATTCGGTTTCTTGAGGACAAAGGGATACTTGGCTTGGAGAAGTAGCTGGCAGAGGCTGATATACAAATCTTGGTTTTAATCTGTTTATTGAAATGTTTAAACATATCATTTTTGTAAATACATCCGAAAGACACTGATTAATCCATCTCCCAAGGGGGTGGGTGGGGTGGGGGTCTTAGCCCCGCCATTTTGTTCCCCATCTGGATCAGTGAACTCTTCCCCTTAAAAAAAAAAGAAAACAAACTCCTTACATAAGAAACTTTTGACAGGGGGTGGAAGAGGGGAACCAGTTTTTCTTTTTATCGCTGAAACGTAGGGCTTTTTCTTTCTGGTATAAAAAATTAATCTACAGAAACAGTGGGTGACGCCGACAAAAATCACTTCAGGTGCTGGGAATGATTTCAGTTTTACACTTGATGATTAAAAATCAGATGAGCCAAGTACTCAAGAGCCCCAGCATGCCTTCCTAAATAGGGATACTATGGGTAGGGAACGAAATGCACATTGCCTTCTCCTGGCTTTTGGTCTGTCACTCAGGTGCTTCTGTTCTGTCACTCAGGTGCTTCTGTTCTCTCTAGCTCTGGGAAAGCAGAGTCAGGGTGACAGTCTGGGGAAATGAACTGCTCAGGCAATTATGGCAGGAGCATCAGCAACAGGCAGTAATGGGCCCCGGAGGGTCTGAATCTTTCCCCAGATGTAGTACGATCATAGCCTGGTGTGAGCCGGAAAGCTGGAGTGATGGGAGCTGTTCTGGAAAAGGAAGGGGGCATTTGTTTGCTGACTAGGGGTGGAGGAGGACAGTTTTGGGGAAACTGTCTTGAGAGTCAGAAGGACATTGTCCTGATGAACCTGTGCCCCCTGTCGACCGAACCACGGCCAGGGTTATCTTCCCGCTTCCTCATTCAACCCTCCCCTGAATGGGTCTGGACCAGAGAAACCAACCCGAATCCAGCCCATCCCTGTTATCAGAAGAGTCTAAGGGGCCGGCACATTGTCTGACCTGACATTTCCCAAGATTGGTATCTAGACCTGGGGTACTATATATGTATTTTTAAATTTCTTAACTTCTGTAAATTTAGGTGGAACCATTAAATGCTATTATTATTTTTTTAATTGGAGGATAATTACTTCCCAATGTTGTGTTGGTTTCTACTGAACAACAGTGTGAATCTGCTACGTGCTTGCGTGCTAAGTTACTTCAGTCGTGTCCAACTCTTTGTGACCCCATGGACCATAGTCTGCCAGGCTCCTCTGTCCATGGGATTCTCCAGGCAAGAAAACTGGAATGGGTTGCCATTCTCTTCTCCAGGGGGTCTTTCCGACCCAGGGATCGAACCTGTGCTTCTTACGTCTCTGTCTCCTGCATTGGCAGAAGGGTTCCTTACCACAAGCGCCACGTGGGAAGCCCTGAATCAGCTATACATATATACATTTGTGTCTATATTGTGTATATATATTGTGTCTATACTATATACATATACAGAGGTATCCCCTCCTTCCTGGGCTTTCCTCCCCTATCCCCCCCCCCCCCCCAGTCCTCACGGAGCCCCGAGCTGCGCCCCCTGTGCTGACAGCCGCTTTCCACTGGCTCTGGTTTACATGTGGTCGTGTATGCATGTCAATGCTACTCTCTCAGTTCGTCCCACCCTCTTCAGGAGAAGGTGTGTCTGCAAGTCTGCTCTCTACACCTGCATCTCTATTAAACCTTTTGAAGATAAACTTTGTATCTTGGAGTCATGTTCTGTTTACAGGAAAGTTGCAGAGTTAGCCCTTTGTCCCACTGTGAGCATCTGACACGCACACAGGACTGCAAAATGACAGAGATGTAGTATGTTGACGCACGACTGTAACTGAATTCCAGACGTTATCTAGACTTCCAGTCTTCCCTGGATGCTGGCTTTCTATTCTAGGATCCAGACGAGGGTCAAGTGGTATCTTCTGACATATCATTTTAAAAAGTGACTACCTAGGGAATTATTTTAATGGATATTACAGAAGTATATCATGACCACATCAATTGTGATTACAGTTTGTAAACAATTAAATGACAAAAAATGTTAATTTGAAGAAATATGTTATAACTATAAATGAAGATGACTCTCAGCTTGGGGATGAGGATCCGGCATGCAGTGGTCCGGTTCCTTTTCATCACCACTGCCCTCCCCCCGACCGAAAGGGAGGGCATGGTGTAGGGTCCCCCAGAAATCTGGTTGTAGAATCCCGACCGTGGAACTGGCCCAAGGGAGACCCCCAGGCCAGCAGCTCTTTCATGATCCAACAGCGCCTCCTTCCTCAGCAGGAGGAAGGCAGGAGGTGGAGGTGGGGGTGCGGGAGACCCTCTGGTGGGAATAAAGTTTTCATCTCAATTATTCAGCTGACCCTTGACCCCCATTATCATGGATAATCACAAACTGGCTGGATGTTGCGTGTTTTACATAAAAACGTGGTTGAAGTGGCCCTGAGGACACAGAGGCAGGTAATTCCACGGGCCACTCCTGCGACTGCTCTTCAGGGGGGTGTGTTTTTCCATCTTCACAGAAATGAGAACAACGGCTTGGGGACGCGTCACAACCCTGTGGAGGGCTCCCCTCTAAAGGAGCTCTCCTGGTGAACCTCATTTCTCACTACACAGGGACTGTGGTTACAAACCTCTTTTGACAAGGAAAATGTTAAGGGGAATGGAATCCAGAGAGGAAAGAGGCTTAAATGAAAACTCTATTGCATGTTCCCAAGAGTGCGTGTGTGCGCCCCTGCATCCCGCTTGAAGCCCATTGTGAACACTCTGCAGTTGATAAGCTTGGAGACTTGGAGGTGTTTCCATCCCAGCAGGTCCCACCTGGCTGGTAGGTCTCTGTGGGCCCCCATGCAAGGTCTGGGTTTGGCTCAAGGCTGGAGAAATTTGATGGGGTTTGTCTCTGGGTAGATAGTGTTCTCCGGCTGACCCTGTGCAGGCCATCAGGTGACAAAGAGGGAAGCCCAAACAATTATTTAGGACACCCCAGGAAGACAACCCGAGAGGGACGAGAAATGTGAGGGCCCATCTCAGGAGAGTCGAAGGAGAAGGGTGGCTGTCTGTCCTGACTGGTCTTGCATAATCTCTTCACAAGTTGTTCTGCTGCACGCACAAAAGTGAAAACAAACAAACAACAAACAGACACATCCACTCATTTCCTTTCGTTTAACACATGACCTGGGGACTGTGATCTGCTCTGGGCTCAGTTCAAGGCTTTGCAGAGGCCCCTGGAGGTAGGGGAGAGAAGGGCTGGCAGCAGGATGTGGAGAGAGGACCACACCTGGAGGCGTCTTGCAGTCACTTCAGATTTGACTCATCCGAAGCCTCGAGAAGATCTTCTTAGCGCCCTGCTTGCTGGTAAGGCTGAGCCGGGTCCCCGGGCCCCAGATTTCCTGCACAGACTCATCCTCCTGCCGAGTCTTGGGGGAGGGCTGCTCTCAGAGCTTCAAGAAGGGGGCCAGGTGCAGCCACCCTGGGGATTTGTGTCATGTGGCTGCATCTCTGGGGGCTGAGGAAGATTCTGGGTACTGAACCCCAAAGGCAGGAGGTGATTAGGCTCCCCCTGGCCCTACTTCTGGACAGGAATGCCACTGAACCCCAGAGGCAGGGGGTCATTAGACTCCCCTCATCCCCACTGCTGGAAGGGAATGTGTGTCAAGGGGCACAGGGGCCACGCAGCCTTGCTCCTTGTGTAAATTCCTCTTCCCACCCAGTCTTTCTAGACCTGCAGGACATCTGCTGTCCTGTCCTGGTTTTGCTGTCTTTTCTTTTAGCTGCACCTGAGAGCTGTGCTTTAGAGAACTGTCATTACAGACTGCAATTTTGCCAAATGAGCCTTACTCTTGGCAAGGGAGTGATATGTTTTTTGTTTGTTTCCTTGAGGGAGGAAAAAAAAAAAAAAAAAAGGCCCAAGAAAGCAAGTTCACAATAATTCGGAAATGATTTTTCTTTTTCTTTGGTGACTGTTGTCACATGCTTACTGGGTTGTTTATCTGCTGCCCAATCTGGACAGTTGAATTATGTGACAGTTCTTAGAAAAATTGGAAGGGGAGTGATTGTTTATTATCTTGAGATATAATTCACATACCATAATGTTTCCCTTCTAAAGTCTATGATTTAATGGTTTTTAGTGTATTCACAAAGTTGTGCACTTATCTCTATGATCGAATTCCAGAACATTCCACCTCCCTATTCCAAATAACCTCTGCACGTAGCAGCCGTCCCCTCCCTAGCCGCAGCCCTAAGGAGCTATAACTCTACTGTCTGTCTCGGCAGATTTGCCTTTTCTGGACATTTCATATACATGGAACCAGACAACATGTCGTCTTTGGTGTCTGGCTTCTGCCACTCAGCATAGCTCTGGGGTCCACTCAGCGTAGCTCTGGGTCCACTCAGCATAGTTTTGGGGTCCACTCAGCACAGTTCTGGGGTCCACTCAGCATAGCTCTGGGGTCCACTCAGCATAGTTCTGGGGTCCAATCAGAGTAGTTCTGGGGTCCAGTCAGAGTAGCTCTGGGGCCCACTCAGTGTAGCTCCAAGTCCTCTCAGCATAGTTCTGGGGTCCACTCAGCATAGTTGCAGGTCCATTCAGTGTAGCTGGGGGTCCACTGATGTTGCTGCAGGGTCAGGATTTCATTCCTCTGTTGCCTCATGTCTCCATGGCATAGATATGTGAGATTTTTAATCTAATCATCCACTGATATGTTTATTTTCAATTAACTCCAAAGTCATGATTTTTTAAGTTACTTTTGTACAGGAAAACTTTCCCATTAAGCTATCTTCATGAAGTGTATTCACACTGTAACTTAGGAGGAAAAAGAAAAAGTAAATCAAAGTCCTTTCCGGATGTAGAGACAGATTCTTTTCTGAGGGCTTCCTTGGTTATGGGGGACTGTCTACCGGCTTCTCAGCCCTTTCTGCATCCTCCCCCATGGCTCTCTACTTCTGGGAGTTTTGCCTTACTCCAGGGGCAGGCCCAGCTCTTCAGCTCTTCCAGTCTTCTCCTCTCCCTTCCTTGGTCCACAGCTGTCCCATGGCCCTCTCTCTCCCTTTCAGGGACAGCCAGGCACTCGCAAACCTTTGACCTTCATGCATTTCCAAGTCTCCCCAGCTTGCCTCTTGCTGCTACACCTGCCCAGAAAATTCTTTTTCCTTCTGCAACACCCAGATCATCTATTTTCTCCAAGAAGTTCCCCAAACTGTCTTTCCCTGGGCTTCCATGATGCTTTATTTTTGTGTCATGGTCAGGGGGTGGTTCTATGATATTTAACAGTGGGAAAACTGTAGGTACCAGTAAATTGGATTGGATACTGGTGGCAGTGCTGGGGTCTGGGGATGCTGGAGGGTCCCGGGGAGGGAAGGGACATTGGAGGTGTGCTCACGCTGCACCACTGAAACATTGCCTCTGGCTTTCCCAGTCTTACCTGCATTCTACCTGTGACCACTCGCACACCTGGTGGCTCACGTAGCTGGGGAGGTGCCTCAGCATTGATGCTGGAGGTATAGGGAGTGGAATCCACATGAATCTGCAAGATGTGGTTCTTCCAAAGACCAGTTCACTCACCCAGGTAAAATTCCTCCCCAAGCCCAATCTAGTTCAGCGTGAGGCTTAGATACATGACCAGCTGGAGGTTGAGATGCAGAGTCTTAATCACTGGACCACCAGGGAAGCCCTGAGACTTTTTTTTTGTGACCATATCAATAGCTGCAATTAAAAAAAAATTGAAGTTGATTTACGATGTTGTGTTTCAGGTACACAGCAAAGCGATTTAACTTTATATATATATACACATGTATATATGTATTCTTTTTAAAGTCCTTTTTCATTTTTGATTATTAAAGATACTGAATATAGTTCCCTGTGCTATAGGTCCTTGTTATTTATTTTTTATATAGTGGCGCATGCCTGCTCAGTCTCTGAGTCACGTCTGACTCTTTTAGACCCCATGGACTGTAACCCGCCAGGTTCCTCTGTCCATGGGATTTTCCAGGCAAGACTGCTGGAGTGGATTGCCATTTACTCCTCCAGGGGATCTTCCCCACACAGGGATCAAACCTGTCTCCTGTGCCTCCTGCATTGGCAGGAGGATTCTTTACTACTGAGCCACGTGGGAAGCCCATATATAGTGTTGTGTATCGGTTAATTCCAAAATTCTAATTTATGCTTCCCCATCCTTTCCCCTTTAGTAACCATAAGTTTGTTTTCTATATGACTTAGAGATTCATTTTGCCTCTCAATTTCCATCACTGAGAATAATTATTATTTATGTACTGAACTTGTACATACTGTATTTTTATATATTTATGGATTGTATTTATTATACTTTTCAATGCTCCAGCACTCCTGTGTTTTCTCCTTCCAAAGTTAGAGCAGGGCAGGGACTAGAGTGGGGAGTCAGAGAAAACTCCACCATGGGTGCAGAATTTAGGGGTGCCCCAAACTGAAGTCATCAAGATAATGTTTTCATGTGATATATTGAAAAGAAAAACTAATGGTACAGCAGAAACCAACACAATATTGTAAAACAATTATCCTCCAATGGAGAAAGTAAATTAAAAAATATTAAAAAATTAACGCAAGTGATTCCAAACTGAGCAAAGTAGCAATACTTTAAATAAAGACAGCATCACAGAGATCCTTGTCAGGCCTTCTTCATTTGCAGTGGAAGTACTCTACCTGGGCCCTGAGAACCTGCAGTATTATATGGGGAGGTTCTTGGACGCTTCTTCCAACCCCACCTCCAGGAAAACAACCACACTGGCCCTACTTCTTACCAGCCTGCACAGAACAAACACGTCTCTGATATGCAGGGTGCCACACCTCCATTTCCCAGCAGCAGGCTTGATAGATGTGCTGTTAGATCAATAGTCACAATTACTGAAGGCCTCAGCAGAGGCTGTATTTTTTTTTCTCTCCCTCTCTGCATCTCTCTCTTCCTGTTTTTTAAAGGTTGTTACTGTGACATTAAGTGATGTATAGAAAAGAATTGACTTCCTATTTCTGAGCCAGACCAAGTTTCATCTCTGCATGCGTCTCCTCCAGGTTGTTCAAAATGGTGCTTTTCTCAGTTAAACCTGGTGTTGACTCAAAGGCCAAGCCACGGGAGGTCATCCTCTTTTACTTTATTTTCTAATACACAAAGAGGATGCCTCTGCCCTCTGAGATGCTGCCTATAGAGTGGGCACCATCTCAGCAAAGAGGGTAGGAGGCAGGCCAGGCCAGCGCCTCTCTGCCCTGAGTTCTTTTCTGGGGCCACGGATGTCTCCCCAGTTTCAGGCCAGGTCATTCGTGTTTGATTCGGAGCACCATTGGCTGCAGGCACATCTCTCTTCATCAAGGTATGTAACATACTTCACGAGGTAAGCCTATAGATGATGCTAGTTTTTTTAAAAAACAAACTTTTTTTTTTTTTCTTACCCTGTACTCTTAATGATGTATTTATCTTCAAGCATATAGTTAAAAAGAAAATGCTACATAAAATTGGGCTTGACCCAGTTCAGTAATTGTCCTGTGTGCTTACCATCACTGTTCTTTTTGTCAAAATATTTACTGCAAATCATAATGGCTGTCAGAAACCGAGTCCGCAATCCGTGTTCTACTGAACATAGAAAAACCTATAAGGAAATTTGTTGCTGTTGCTTGGTAAGCAGTTCTTTTTTTATTTTTATTTTTAGTGATGGATCTAATTAAACTGAAGGTGTGAATTGGTTAGGAACATTAGTTCTATTAGCCCAAGAGTTAGAAAAACAAAACATACAGTATAATCTAAGTATCAAGGTATTTGAGAGCCATACTATTTATAGCAGCTCTACTGAGCAACCACCCAAGGGGAGCATTTTTCAATGAGATTTACAAGGGACCCTGGACCTGGCACCATGTATTTATACATATATTTGGGTTCCCAGCGTCCAAAATAGCTAAGAGCTGGAGGGTCTGTCAGATAAGCCCTGGAGCCCATGTCCTGAGAGGTAGCATGCCTCTCTGCTCCCGTCGCAAATCTTCCTGTGAGAATGAGAGCCGAGATGTTATCTGCCGGAATGCAAGGGGAGACAGGATGCAACTTAGAAGAACGATAACGTCGGGAGGCTGGGAAAAGCAGAATTAACGTCAGGGCTGATTTAAAATAATGTGCCTTTTAAGTAATTCTAGCACCCTAGCTAAAGGCAAACTTTTAGGATCACAAGACTGATACCCATCAGAGCAAGCGTTTGGGTTCTGCACAAGGCTTGGGGACTGTGGGAAGATTCTGAGAAGCCAAGAGATGAATGTTTGCTTCCTTGGTTTTACTTTGACCAGAAAGACAGGGGAGGGGGAACCCCAAAAACTTAAATAATCACTGCCTAATTGCCGAGGGGAAATGAGGCTGCCAGGAGGGCCAAGTGGGTACCGGCCAGAGGCCCTTCTCGTGGTAGAAACCACAAGCATGTATGCAGAGAACCAAGACTATAGAAAGGGGATGGGGAGGTCTGTGTCAGATTAACACAGAGAAAAACACCCAGGGCAGAGTGCCCACCACCATACACATTTACCAGTTGCCTGATCCTCTGAACAAGTGGGCATAAGCCCTGACCTTCAGAGAAGGAAAACATGGCAAGGAGAGTCGAGGTGACTTTTTCAAAGCCATAAGAGGTTGGGAATTCCCTGGCAGACTAGTGGCTGGGACTTGTCACTTTCACGGCAGTGGCCTGGGTTCAATCCCTGGTCGGGGAACTAAGACCCCACGAGCTGTGTGGCATGGCCAACAATGTCTTGTATGTGCATGTGTGTTTGCTCAGTCGTGTCTGACCCTTTGTGACCCCATGGACTATATCTGCCAGGCTCCTCTGTCCATGGAATCCTTTAGGCAAGAATACTGGAGTGGGTTGCCATGTCCTCCTCTAGGGGATTTTCCTGACCCAGGGATTCAACCTGAGTCTCCTACACTGGCAGGTGTCTTCTTTACTGCTCAGCCACTGGGGAAGCCAGTGATGCCCTACAGTGCTTTGAAAAATAGTTTACAAAATCATAGAGCCTGAAGGGAGCTGAGGAAAGGGTCAAAGACAGGTATGGTCTCCAAGGTCTGGGAGTTCTGTCCTTCTGGGTGTTGCTGAGCAAGGATGACCGAGTTTCTCTGAATGGTCAGTCAGGAATCTCTACACAGTCTGTCAGGGCAGCCTTTCCTCTGCTTTGACTTGCAATGAAGTGAGAAGTCTTTGAGGGTCTTCATTGATATCATATTATCATAATAATCATTTGCACTCATATAATGGTGGAGCCTTGCCGTTTATGGCAGTGATGTAAAAATGTCCTCTGAATATAAGGGCACTTGAGGACAAGTGAATTGACCTAAAGAAAATGATGCAAAGGAAAATGATATGCATCAAGTCAGTGTTTCTCCAAGGGCAGCCTTATGGCGCCCAGGCCTAGGGATATGGTTTTAAGTCTCTAGATGCTGCAGTAAATAACATGGGCTCATGTGCTACGAAGGTCACTTCCTGTTTCAGCGCTCTTTCTTTTTGTTTATTTACTATTTATTATTTTGATAAATTAGGCTTTTTGTTTTGAGATAATTGTAGGTTCCCATGCAGTTGTAGGGCTTCCCTGGCAGCTCAGACAGTAAAGAATCTGCCTGCACTGCAAGAGGCCTGTGTTTGATCCCTGGGTCAGGAAGATCCCCTGGAGAAGGGAATGGCAACCCACTCCAGTATTCTTGCCTGGAGAATTCCATGAACAGAGGAGCAGAGCGGGCTACAGTCCATGGGGTTGCAAAGAGTTGGACATAACCGAGCAACTAACACTTTCACTTTCTTTATTTCATGCTGTTGCAAGAAACAATCCAAAGAGACCCCATGAACCTTTTAGCCAGTTTCCCTCCATGGTAACATCTTTCAAATCACAGCCTGCATGTTGATTTAGTCAAGATACAGACTGTTTCATCGCCACAGGGATATCTAGTGGCCACATCCACTTCCTCCCTGCTCTCCTCTCAACTCCTGGTAACCTTTCATCTGTTTTCCAGCTCCATAATCTGTCATTTCAAGACTATTATACAAGTGAAAAAAAAAAAAAAAAGAACTTCCATAAGAAGTAGCCATTCTACTCCTGGGTATAGAAACAAAAACATTAATTTTAGAAGATCGATGCACCCCAACTTTCATAGCAGCATTTTTTTTTTTTTACAATTGCCAAGGTATGGAAGCAACCTCAGTGTTCACCAGTTCAGTTCAGTTCAGTTCAGTCGCTCAGTCGTGTCGGACTCTTTGCGACCCCATGAATCGCAGCACGCCAGGTCTCCCTGTCCATCACCATCTCCTGGAGTTCACTCAGACTCACGTCCATCGAGTCCATGATGCCATCCAGCCATCTCATCCTCGGTTGTCCCCTTCTCCTCCTGCTCCCAATCCCTCCCAGCATCAGAGTCTTTTCCAATGAGTCAACTCTTCTCAAGAGATGAGTAAATAAAGAAAATGTGGTGTATACACACAATGGAATATTAGCCATAAAAGAAGGAAATGATGCCATTTGCAGTAACATGGATGGACCTAGAGATGATCATAATTAAGTGAAGTCAGAGAAAGACAAATACTGTATAATATCATTTACATGTGAAATCTAACAAAATACAACAAACTAGGGAATATAACAACAAAAAGCAGACTCACAGATATAGGAACAAACTAGTGGTTTACCAGTGAGGAAAGGGAAGGGGGATGAGGCAACACAGATCTAGGAGATTAAGATGTGCTAACTCTCAGCGATAAAATAAGCTACGAGGGTATACTTACAACAAGGAGACTATAACCAATACTTTATAATAATGAAATGGAGTGTAACCTTTAAAAATTGTGAATCACTATATTATACACCTGTAATTTATATAAGATTATACAGCAACTACACATCCATTTTAAAATGGAAAAAATAAAAATAAAATAGAAAAAAAATAATGTCACATAAATGAAATTACAGTGTCTGGCCTTGGGGTGTGGCTTTTTTCACACAGCATAGTTCTCTGGAGATTCATCAATACTGTTCCATGTAATAGTTCACTCCTTTTGATTGCTGGGTAATAATGACATGGCTGGACCACAGCTAATTTAAATGTTCATCTGTTGAAGGACATCAGGGCTGATTTCAATTATCAGCGATTACACATAAAGCTGCCATGACCATTTGTGCACAATCTCCTGTGTGAGTCTAAGGTTTTATTTCTTTGGAATAAAAGGCCAGGAATGTAATCCCTGGGTTAAATGGTAGTGGCAAGTTAATTTTTTTTTTTTTTTTAAAGACGCTGCCAAAGTTTTGTCCAGAATGGCATTATCACTTCATATTCACATCAGCCATTCATGTCATATTTCCACATTGTCGCCTGCACTAGGTGTTATCACTGTCTTTCATTTCCGCATCCTGATGGGTGTGCAGTGATGTTTCGCTGTGGTCTTCATTTGCATTCTCTGATGGCTAGTGGTGTGCTGAACGTCTTTTCATGTGCTTGCTTCTATCTGTATATCTTGGGCGATGGGTCTTTCTTCATGTCTTTTGCTCACTTTTTGATTGGATGGTTGTTGAATTTTTTTTTTTACATTTAATTTTATTGTATATTGGCATATAGTCTGAATCTTTTTTAACTTAAAATTTTTTTTATGTTAGATTTTCATACTCTAGGTTTAATCCCTGGTCTAATATATGGCTTACAAATACTGTCTCCTGGTCTATAGCTGATGTTTTATATCCTCTTCAAAGCAGGGATCCTCATAGAGCAGATATTTTTAATTTTGATGGGATTCAATTTATACATTTTCCCTCTGTGGCTCCTGCTCTTGGTGTCAAGTCTGAAAACTCTTTCTTATGCCCTGGATCCTAAAGAGTTTTCTCTTGTTTTTTATTCTAGAGTTTATAGTTTTATAGTTTCCATTTAAACTTCACAATTAGAGTTAATGTTAATATAAGTAAGGTCTGAGGTGTAGTTGAGGTTTTTTTTTTTTATCTCTGGATGTCAGTTACTCCAGCACTGTTTATTGCAAAGATTACCCTCCCCTCACCAAATTGCTTGAACTTTTGTTAAAAATCTGTTGGGCCTACTTGTGCAAGTCTATTTCTGTATTTTTTTTTTTTTAATTCTGTTCAACTGATCTATGTGTCTGTACCTCTACCAGTGTGGCACCGTCTTCTTTCCTGTAGTGCTGTGATAAGTTTTAAAGTTTATTGAAAATTTAAACTGATTCCTCCCATTTTATTATCCTTTTTCCCAAACTGAGTTACCCTAGTTCCTTTACCTTTCTCAATAAATTTTCAAATAATCTTGTTTATGCCCACAAAAAAAGCTTATGGGGATTTTGATAGGAATTGAATTAAGTCTCTCTATCACTCTGGGGAAAACTGACATCTTTACACCTCTACTACGGCTAGTCTTCCAAACCATGAACACAATCTATCTCTTTATTTCTTTAGATTTTCTTTGAGTTTTTCATCAGTGCTTTGTAGTGTTCAGCATATAAGTCCTGGTTATGCTTTGTTAATTTTACATCTAAGTATTTCAGTTTTTTGAGTGCTTGTAAATGGCATTGCATTTTAAATTTGGGTTTCCGATTGTTCATTGCTAGCATACAGAAGTGGGGGTGATTTTTGTGTGTTGATCTTGTAGACCATGACTTTGCTGAACTTGTTAGTTCTAGAAAGCTTTTTTCCTTTTCTCTCTCTTTTTTTTTCTGATTTCTTGGGATTTTCTACATAGATGATCATGTCATCTGCAAATATAGAAAGTTTCATTTCCTCCTTTCTTGTCTCTGTGTCTTTTATTGTCTTTCTTGCTGTGTTGCACTGGCCAGAATTTCTACATCTCTGTTACGTAAAAGTGCTGAGTGATCTCTGTATAATCCTGTTTCTCATGTTTAGGAGGAAGTATTCAGTTTTCCATCATTAAGGATAACATTTGTAGATGCACTTCATCAAGCTGAGAAGCTTTGCCTCTATTCCTATTTTCTGAGAAAGTTTATCATGAATAGGTGTTGACTCTTGTCAAAAGCTTTTTATCCAGCAATTGATATACATGTGATTTCCCCCCTTCTTTCTTCTGTAAATATGATAGATTAAACAGATGCAGGCCTGGGGCCCTGGGTCGTGGGCTGTGTAATTCTTTCTATATTGCAGAATCTAGCTGCTGATATTTTATGAAGGATTTTACATCTATCTTCATGAAGGGATAGTGCTCTGTACGTTTTGTTTTGTTTTGCTTTTGGACTGTCTTTGTCTGATTTTGGTGTCAGGGTAATACCTAGCTTCATGAAATTAATGGGGAAATGCCCCCTCCTCTTTTGTTTCCTGGAAGAAGTTGTATAGAATTTGTATTAATTTTTCTTTAAATTCTAGGTAGAATTCTTCAGTAATACTAATAGGATCTTAAGACTTCTCCTTGGGGTGTTTTAAAATTACAAATTTGGGGGACTTCTCTGGCGGTCCAGTGGTTAAGACTTTGCCTTCTAATGCAGGAGGTGTGGGTTTGATCCCTGGTTGGGGAGCTAACATCCCACATGCCTTGCATCCAAAAATCCAAAACAAAGACCAGAAGAAATACTGTAATAAATTCAATGAAGACTTTAAAAAGATATTAAAATTACAAATTTGGTCTGCTTAATAAATATAATGCTAATCAAATTATCTGTTTTATATCTGGTGAATTTTTGCTAACTTGTGCTTTTCAAGGAATTGATCCATCTCATTTACATTATCACATGTATGTGGATGGAGTTATTCATGGTAACCCTTGTGCTGTCCTTTTGATACTTGCAGAGTCTGTCATGATATTCTGTTTCATTCCTGATGTTGGTAATTTTTTTTTTTCTGAAGTTGGTAATTTGTGTCTTCTGTCCTTTTTCCTTTCTTCTGTCCTTTGTCTTTTCCTTCCTTTGTAGAGATTCTAAAGATAAATTTTATTAAAATTTTATTTTATTGAAGTATAGTTGATTTACAATGTTGTGTTAATTTCTGCTGTGTAGCAAAGAGATTCAGTTATACATATACATATATACATTTATTTTCAAGTTATTGTCCATTATGGTTTATTACAGGATATTGAATATGGTACTTTGTGCTATATAGTAGGATCTGGTTTTTATCCATTCTATATGTAATAGTTTTCATAAAGATCAATTTATTGATTTTATTAAAGAACAAGCTTTATTTTTCATTGACTTGATTAGTTTTCTGTTGTAGTTTAATCATTTTGTTTCCTTCTCTTTATTATTTCCTTCCTTCTGCTTATTTTGGGTTTCCTTTACTTGGTTATGGGTGTAGGAGTTTGGTTATTGATTTGAGATTCTGTCTTTTCTTGAATAAGCATTTAATACTATAAATGGCCTCTCAGCACAGCCTTAGCTGTGTCCCATAAATTCTGAGATGTTATATTTCCGTTTCATTCATTCGCTGTGTTTTGGGCTTCACTTGACACCTCCTTTTTGACTTGTGGGTTATTTAGTCGTGGCGCTTTAGTTTCCAAGTGTTGGGAAATTTTCCTGTTGTTGTTCAGCTGCAAAGTTGTGTCTGACTCTTTGCAACCCCATGCACTGCAGCACATTAGGCTTCTGGGTCCTTCACTATCAGAGTTTGCTCAAATTCATGTCCACTGAGTTGGTCATGCTATCTAACTATCTCATCCTCTGGCACCCTCTTCTACTTTTACTTTGAACCTTTCCCAACATCAGGGTCTTTTCCAATGAGTTGGCTCTTCGCATCAGGTGGCCAAAGTATGGGAGCTTCAGCTTCAGCATCAGTTCTTCCAATGAATATTCAGGGTTGATTTCCTTTAGGATTGACTGGTTTGATCTCCTTGCAGTCCAAGGGGCTCTCAAGAGTCTTCTCCAGCACCACAATTCGAAGGCATCCATTTTTTGGTGCTCAGCCTTCTTTATGGTCTGACTCTCACATCTGTACATGACTACTGGAAAAACCATAGCTTTGACTATAGAGCAATAGTACAGGGTTCTTTTTGAAGGGCACTTAGGCTTCCCTTCAATCAGAGGCCTCTGGCTCTGTGAACTGACTAAGGTCTGAAGAGTGGACGAAGGGCCAAGTCAGGTTACTAGGGACCACACAACCACACATAGAGCTTCTTGTTATCCAGATCAAGCCATATCCTAGGGACTGACCTCCTATTTTACCCCTAGTGGCACCCTGGTCAATCAGCTACCACGGAAGATCTCTTGGACCCAAGGAACTCTGACTCCTGGCCCCTCCTGATGGCCCTGTGCTGGATGCGCCCACTTTCTCATGGACAGTTAAGGGCCCCCGCTTGGCCTCCGCTCTCCTGGGATCCCCAGTGAAATTGGGGAGCCCATCTCAAGGCTGACACCCCCTAGACATACCTGACCTCAAAAGAGAGCAACCACAGAGGTTTTCAGGGATGTGAGTGCAATGCCCTAGAGAGGAGAGGGCCTTTGAGTCTTCTAGAAAATTGTGGTTGGGGAGTGGGTGGGTAGGTCTGAACATGGCACACGGTACATCCAGGCCAGCCTTCCTAGTTACCTGAGCCGCTGAATTCCTGCCCCATATCAGACCAGAGGAGTTCTGGCATCTCAGTCTCATGAAATCTAGGTCACCATTAGGTCCAGGTTTCTGTTAACCAACCAAGGAAGCTGCAAAACCACATCCAGCCACTCAATGAATACATTAAGTTGAGAACTTCTAATAAGCACCCCATGAATGAATGTGGCCCAACCACTGATGGTCTTTCTACCCCTTCTGTTATAACACTCTTAGGATTCAGTCCCAAACATGGATTCCCAGGTTTCTGCTGATATGTGTTATCAAGGATCTACAGCTATTTTGGTATATAAGCTATTTCCTCCTGGGTAAAGCTCAGGGGCATCATGGACTCAATGGACTCATGGTCTGAGCAAACTTTGGGAGATAGTGAAGGATAGGGAAGTCCAGTGTGATGCAGTCCATGGGGTCACAGAGAGTCGGACAAGACTTACAACAACAATAATATACAATAAAAACAATAAAATAATAACATAGCCTGTACCTGTTCCCTGAATCATGCCAACATGCAGCTCTAGTTACTGACAAAAGGGTGGGGGGCTGTGGTGGGCTCTGAGAAGAGAGAGCATCCCCGTTCGAGGCATCTATTAATGCCCCAAGGGAGCACACCATGGGGTTTTCAAGCTGAGGAAGACTGGTCTTCTTGGACCTTGGAGGAAAAGCTACTGCTACTGGTCAGAGAGGTTGAGTGACTTGGAGTCAATGCTGTCAGTTTCTCCAGGTCCAATCAGATGGCCTTATTCCAAGTTTCAGGATCTCATTCTTACCTGATTACTGACCTAATTTTCACCCTAGACCCTTAGTGAGACTGTGAATCCAACTGCCATTTAAATGCACAACTTGCACCATTAAATTTTGTGTTTGATCTTCTGTCATGTCAGCCCTGAAATAAATTCTTTCAGGGCTGTTGTGGAAGCTGTCTGATTCTCAGATCATGACTTGAGGTGGGAGTTAATAGACCTGGGTTTATAGTTTTCTAAGTGCTCAATGGCAGTCAGAAAAATTTATCTCATACCACATTCCTGATTGTCATCATCACTGATGTGTGGCTGGCATTCCCAAGGCACGTGCCCCCATTGGCACTTTATCATGAGCAACCACGGGTAATAGCTTGATTAACTGTGATGGCACTGTTTGTCATGGGTTGCAAGCATCCCGTTTCTCATAGGCAAGGATCTAACCTCACACTTAAGTTCAAGGGCCTGATCCCATCTTTAGGGATCTGTCTCTTGGGGCCCCTTCCAGTACTGATTCTGTAGTATGTGTATCTAATCAGGAGATAGACATCACATAGTTGGTTACACTGGGGAAATTTAGGATAAGGATGATTAACTAAAATAAAAGAGTAACTATAAGATGTAAGAGGGCTTCCCAGGTGGTGCTAGTGGTGAAGAACCTGCCTTGTCAGTGCAGGAGACATGAGAGATGCGGGTTTGATCCCTGGGTCAGGAAGATCCCCTGGAGGAGGGCATGGCAACCCACACCAGTATTCTTTCCTGGTGATTCCCATGGACAGAAGAGCCTGGAGGGCTACAGTCCATAGCGTTGCAAAGAGTCAGACACAGCTGAAGTGACTTAGTACGCACGTATGCACAAGACTTAAGAACATTGTTTATAGTCCCTAGGATTGCGAGAGATTGTCCACGAAAGGGCAGATTTTGGATGGAGTTCAGATTTCATTGAAGAAGTTGTAACTTAGTCACCCAACAGCAGAGATATTGGCTAGTTTCGCCCGACTGGAGCTTGTCTGGAATTGCTGAGCACACAATAGGTAACCCTCTGGAGTGTGGGTCGGAAGCAGGCAACGACAAGAGATGTGGGTGTGCAGTGGGAGTATGGGCACTAGCGGGGACAGAGGCAGTCAGGGCTCATGGGCTGTGTGGAGGGAAGTCGGGCTTGCAGAGGGACTGGCCAGTCTGTATGGACCCCCAGCCACAGACAGTTGTGCTTTGCCTGCCTGGGTATCCAGTTTCACTGTCAGGAAGGCTGCAGCCACATCCTTTCCAGCCCGAGGTTCTATGTATGGTTGCAGAGAGATGGCATCTGTGGCCTGTGGTTCAGGCAGGCTCTGTCGGATATCCTAGTATTGATTACATGGTGGCTGTTAGTATTGCATTATAGATTCGTAACTCATCGTAGTCTATCGGTGTCACTGCTTTACCAGCTGAAGTGAAATGTAGAAACTACCTCCTCTACCTCTCACACTTATAATTGTCTTAAATATTTCTTCTAAATACATTAGTGTTTTCTGTTTCAAACATCATTTGGAAAATTCAAAAGGAAATATTGAATTTATCTATATTTTTTTCTCTCTCCAGTGTTCTTTCTTCTTCTTGAAGTTCCAAGTGTCCTTCTTTTAGTAGTAGTAATGTTATTTTTACAAGAATGGATCACACCATTAATTTATGATGACTTCTTATTTTATGCTATTTTATTTGAAAAAATTTTTGCCACACCACATGCCTTGTGGGATCTTTGTTCCCTGACTAGGTATTGAACTTGGCAGTGAGTGTGGAGTCCCTACCACTGTATGACCAGGGAACTCCCCCTTCCTTTATTATTTCCTTTCTATGTAGAGAACTTCCTTTAGCCATTCGTGCTGATGATAAATTCTCTGTGTTTTATTTGAGAATGCCTTCATTTCCCCTTCCTTCTAGAAGGGTCTTTTTGCTGGATATAGAATTTGTGGTTGACAGTTCTTTTCTTTAGGCCCTTGAAAAATGTTGTGCTACTTCCTTCTGACCTCAAGTTTCAGACAGGAAGCCTGCTGGCATTAGGATTTGTTTTTCCCCATAGGAAAGTTGTCATTTCTCTTTTACAGCTTTGAGGAAATTTTTCTTTGTCTTAAGAGTTCAGAAGTTTGACTGTGATGTGTTTTGGTGAGGATTTCTTTGGTTTATCCTGTTTGAGATTCACTAGTGTCCTGATTCCATGGGTTTATATGTCTTTTGTCAAACTGAAGTTTTCAGCCGTATTTCAATGAGTATTGTTTTTATCCCAGTCCTCTTTCTCGTCTTCTTCCAGAACTCAGATGATATGAATGTTATAGCTTTTGTTAATCTCATAGGTCCCTGAGGCTCTGCTCATTTTTTATTTTTCCAGCCTATTTTCTCTCTGTTGTTCAGACTGGGAAACCTCTATTGTTCTATCTTCAAGTTCATGGCTTCTTTTTCCCCCCTCCCTTCTGTTGTGCTGTTGAGCGCACCCACTGAATTTTAAAATTTGGGGTTATAGTATTTTTCAGTTCTAAAATGTCCATTTGGTTGTTCTTTTACTTTTGATTTCCTTCCTGAGACTGTTTTTATTTGTTTCAATCCTATTTGTAAGTATTCATGGAGACATTTTTTCATGATGGGCCCTCTAAAATCATTGTCAGATAATCCCAACACCTCTTGCATCTTGGTATTGGCATTTATGAATTATCTTTCATTACTCAGTTTGACATCTTCCTGATATGGAAAGTGATTTTGATCAAAACTTAGTCACTTGGGTACTACATTATGAGAGATGGATTAAACCTTCTGTTTTTACTGGCTTCCCTTGATGCTGCTCAGCAGGGGGAGAAAATGGAGAGAAGTGCAGATTGCCCACCTGGTTTCTGTTGACCCCAAGGGTGAGCTCCTCATTACTGCTTCATGGAATGGTCATCCTGGCTCCCCACTCGGTTATCATGGGTGTCTCCCTGGAAAATAGGATGCCTTGTTTTGGCTCCTCACAGGCTTCCGCTGATCCCATGGGTATGAATGGCCTTATTGCTATTGAGTGGTGGTGAACATGCTGGTTCTCTTTTGGGTAATGGTATAGTCCTCCTTTGTTTTCCCCTCCAATTATTATAAGCATTTATTTGTTGGTTGTTTTTGTTTTAACTGATAGCAGACATGGCATGATGATCTATGCCTCATACTTCTTGGCCAGTGACAATAAATGTCTTTTCACATATGTCTTTAAAAACTTAATTGCTTTGATTTTTAATTTTAAAAATTAATAGACAATTTTAAAAGAGTGGTTTAGGTTTATAGATGGGCTTCCCTGGTGGCTCAATGGTAAAGAATCCACCTGAAATGCAGGAGCTGTAAGAGACGCAGTTTCGATCCCTGGGTTGGGAAGGAAATGGCAACCCATCCAGTGGGTTCTTGCCTGAAAAATTCCACGGACAGGGAGCCTGGTGGGCTACAGTCCATGGGATCACAGAGAGTCGAACATGAGCGCACATGCACGCATAATGACATGTACCCAGTGCTACAGTACTATGCCGGACAGTTTTATTGCCCTCAAAATCTTCTGTGCCCCATGTATTCATCCCTTCCTTCCCCTCATCCCCTGGAAACCACAGATCTTCTTACTGTTTTCATAACTTTGCTTTTTCCAGAATGTTATATAGTTGGGATCATACAGTCCAACTATATAGCCTTTTCAGATCGGCTTCTTTTGATTAAAACTATTCATTTATGTGTCTTCATTTTTTTATGATTTGATAGCTCCAGTCTTTTGTCATTAAAATTAAATTTTAATTAAAATAATTTCTTTTTAATGTTGAATAATATTCCACTGTCTGGATGCACCATGACTGACTTATTCACCCACCTACTGAAGGGCATCCTGGTTGCTTCTAAGTTTTAGAATATTATGGATTATTTAGGATATTTAGAAAATTATGAATAGAATCAATTGTTGCTTTAAACCTGTTTGCAGACTTTTGAATGAAAATAAGCTTTTGGCTAATTGGGTAATGATATAGTGAAAACAGTGAAAGTGTCAGTCACTCGGTTGCATTCAACTCTGTTACCCGTGGATTGTAGTCCGACAGACTCCCCTGTCCATGGGATTTCCCAGACAAGAACACTGGAGTGGGTAGCCATTCCCTTCTTCAGGGGATCCTTTCAACCCAAGGATCCAACCTGGGTCTCCTGCATTGCAGGCAGATTCTTTACCATCATAGCCAGCAGGGAAGCCCAGTGATAGAGCATCTCCTTTCTTTTTACTTTTTAAAAGTTGTAAAATATGCATAACATAAAATTGATTATCTCAACCATTTTAAAGTGCAGTTCTGGGCTTCTGAGTACATTCACAGTCTTATGCACATAGTTCCCTGTTAAAGTAATGCTAGCCCAGGTGCCCAGGGATTGGGGGAAGCAAGCGGTTCCCCCACACAGCACAGCAGGTGACAGGCATGCAGGATGGACTGACGTTTGGAAAGCATGCAACTAGAATGACAGTCTTGGTACCCACGTTCTTTCTGGAAGTTCCATCTGCTGAAAATTCCATCTTCACAGTCTTGTCTCTCAGATCCAGAAGGTGAGTTTTTAAAACCTATTTGCAGCATGCCCACTTTGTCTTTTTGCCCAGGGCCCCTTGTGGGTTGCTCTGAAGAAAGGGGCCTTTGGAAATAGTCACTTTCCTCAGGTTCCTCCCACCTTTCTGTTCATCTCCCCGTGGGGCCACACACAAGCTTAGAGGAACATAGCTTCGGTGAGTGGGAAGCCCACACGTGACAGATGGAGTAAGCGAGGAGTCCGAGAAGCTCTCTGCAGGGTGGACCCTCAGGAGGGTGACGGGGCGGGGGCAGCACTTGGCAGTGGGTCTAGCTGAGCAGGTGGTCCTCCTAGAGCCTTCCTGGGGCACGTGCTTGATGGCGATAGGATGGCTTCCCACCCCCTTGGTTCCGAGTGAGAATCATCAGCGCAGTCCTTTGCAGTTTTCCTGGGAAAAGTGCCATGTGCCCCCTCCCCAACCTCCGGAAGGTGCTGGTGGGCTTGCTACCTCCCTGGCAGTGATCAGCTGCTACTAAAAGGCGTCAATTTTGCTGTGATCACGCAACAGGCTGCAGAGAGCAAAATAATCATCGTGGCAGGTGTGTCAGAGATGTAGCGCTCTTTTTCTGGAATTTCTATTTTGAAGCCCCACTCCTCCCACCTCAAGGCAGTCAGTTCTGGACTTCTTTTCTCTCTCCCCTGATGATGGGCTTATTTCAGGAGACAGGTGGTGCTCAGCCCCCAGCTCCCCTCACAAGCCAGCCCCCCCTCGCTGAGTCACCCCTTCTCCTGCATTGCCCTGGGTCTGACCCAATTTTCGGGTCACTCTCGGCCCCCTCTTGGGTACTCTGGGAGTTGTCCTGGGCTGTAGCCCTCTGGGCTCTAGGGTTCTGGGCATGGAACCCTGGGGGCTTCTTCCATCCCTCCCACTGGACTCGTGTCTGCAGCTATTGCTATTGTGGGTCTCACCACCTCTCTCTGGCTTTCTTCCTTCCCACTTCCTCCCAACCCAAGGATGGTCCTCATCAGAGTCCCCTTAGGGTTTAGGCTTTGGAATTTATAAGTCTGTCCTCTGTTTTTGCCATAATAACTCCATTGGAAGCCTTGGCCATTCATCCTTCTCTACATTTACCACTTAGGAACAAATTGCAGGCAGTCTTGCTGGGCATGAGATTTTCTGGGGCCACAGAGCCCACTGGATGTGTCCCCTTGGTCAGCTGGACATGCCAGCCATTGCGCCTTCAGCCCCCAGTGGGGTAACATGTTTATATGATCTTTGTTCCCCAACCTGGTTAGGTGAGCTCTAGGTGCCCTCAGTGAGGACTTGCTTGATGGTACACTCTATTTTTTAAAAAATATTTTTTATTGTGGTAAAAGTCACATAATATAAAACATACTATTTTACTATTTTAATATATTTCACTCTATAGTTCAGTGGCACTAAGTATATCCACATTGTCATGCAACTCTCACCATCATCCAACTCCTGAATTTCTCACCTTCTCAAACTGAAACTCTGTCCCCATTAAAGACTAACTACCCCTCCCCTCTTACCTCCTCTCCACCTTCCCCAGACTGAGGCATCTATCAGTGTACAGTCTAACTCTATGAATTTGACTATTCTAAGTACCCCATATAAGTGGAATCAAACAGTATGTGTCTGCATCTAATGTATATTGGAATGCATTTTTAAGGTTAACTTAATCTATGGATAACACACTCCTTAAAGCTTCCTTCACCCTGCTTTCCCACTCCCCTGTCAGTGTTATCTGAAATCACCTCCTAAACTGAATCCTTATCCTGCATGGCCTTCTTTCTTGGGAACTGCACCTGAGACAGCCTCCCTTCCCGGAGGCTCTGAAGGGAGCTGGCTGCGCTGACTGATGGGGAAGAGACAAGGGGTAGGAGGGAAGGTGGGGAGGGGAAGATTCGCTCATTAATAGTTCAAAATATTATGGCGTATCACTGGAAACTCAGATGAACAAGCACTTCCTCCCTGCCTGATGCCACCCTCGATGTTCTCATACACGTCATTCATCCGATCCTCCCAGTAGCTGTGCTCGAGTGACCTGGGAGCCAGGTGAGCAGAGACAGGAAGGCGGGTCTGATGGTTCTCCTGGGAAGCACCTGGAAATTTCTCAGCTAGTAGAAAGGACATGGCACCTTCAAGGAAGCCTCATCTTCCCTTCACAGCAGTGCTTAGGAATTCTAGTAGCTCCTACCCATCCCTAGGGATTTCTGTCTTTAAGTCTTTCCTTAAAAAATTACAAGGTCTCAAGTCTGTGAGATCTACAACACAGACAGGTTTATGAGGAACAGAGAATGGGAGTGACAGTCTTGGGACAAAAAAGAGAAAAAGGATTAATTGTAGCATTTTCCAATTTCTGTGCTATAAATACTTCCACTGAAGCCAATCCCAAGCTATGAATGTGACATGTAGCTATTAAGTTGTGTCCAGTTCTTATGATCCATGGACTGTAGGGATCGCACAGGCTCCTCTCTCCATAGGATTTCCCAGGCAAGAATACTGGAGTGGCTTGCCACTTCCTTCTCCAGAATATCTTTCCCCTGTGTTGTTGCCACCTTTTGGCTCTTTTGAATTGTGGCTATCAACTTTTATGTCTATGTTTTTATTTGAATATCTATTTTTAATTCTTTTGGGTATATACGAAGACGTGGAACTTCTGGGTCAGGTAGTAGTTCTGTGTTTAACTTTTTGAAGAGTTGCCAAGCTGTTTTCCACAGTAGTTGCATCATTTTACATTCTCACTAGGGTTAAAATTTCTCCACATCCTCAGCAACATGTTATTTTCATTATTATTATAACAGTGTGCTAGTTGACATGAAGTCATATCTCATTGTGATTTTTTTTTTTTACAGTGTGCTAGTTGACATGAAGTCATATCTTATTGTGATTTTGATTTACATTTTCTAATGATTAGTGATATTGAACATCTTTACATGTGTTTCTGGCCATTTGTATATCTTCTGGGAAATAGATGGGGAAACAGTGGAAATAGTGTCAGACTTTATTTTTGGGGGCTCCAAAATCACTGCAGATGGTGATTACAGCCATGAAATTAAAAGACGCTTACTCCTTGGAAGGAAAGTTATGACCAACCTAGATAGCATATTCAAAAGTGGAGACATTATTTTGCCAACAAAGGTCCGTCTAGTCAAGGCTATTGTTTTTCCAGTGGTCATGTATGGATGTGAGAGTTGGACTGTGAAGAAAGCTGAGTGCCCAAGAATTGATGCTTTTGAACTGTGGTGTTGGAGAAGACTTTTGAGAGTCCCTTGGGCTGCAAGGAGATCCAACAGTCCATTCTGAAGGTATCAGTCCTGGGTGTTCTTTGGAAGGAATGATGCTAAAGCTGAAGCTCCAGTACTTTGGCCACCTCATGTGAAGAGTTGACTCATTGGAAAAGACTTTGAGGCTGGGAGGGATTAGGAGCAGGAGGAGAAGGGGACAACAGAGGATGAGATGGCTGGATGGCATCACTGACTTGATGGATATGAGTTTGGGTAAACTCCGGGAGTTGGTGATGGACAGGGTGGCCTGGCGTGCTGCAATTCATGGGGTCACAAAGAGTTGGACACGACTGAGCAACTGAACTGAACTGATATCTTCTTTGGAGAAATGTCTGTTCAAACCCTTTGCTCACTCTTTGTCTGAGTTATCTGTCTTTTTGTTATTGAATTATAAGAGTTCTTTATATATTCTGGATTTATCCTGCATATGATTTGCAAATATTTTCTCCTATTCTGTGAGTTGTCTTTCCACTTTCTTGATAATGTCCTTTGATGTACAAGAGCTTTTAATTTTGAAAGAGTTCAATTTATCCTTTTATTTTAATTGCTTGTACGTTTTGTGTCATAACTAAGAGCCCATTGTTGAATCCAAGGTCATGAAGATTTACTCTAAAAGTCAAGAAGATGTTTTCTTCTAACAGTTTCATAGTTTTAGTTTTTACATTTAGGCTTTAGATTAATTTCAAATCAATTTTTGTATGTAGCGTGAGGTAAGGATTCAATTTCATCCTTTTGCATGTGAATATCCAGTTGTAGTAACTTTGCTTTTAACATGCTTTATTGAATTGCAGGTTTATATAATTTAACTTTTAATTGTGGGCACATTTGGGCTTCCCTGGTGGCTCAGATGGTAAAGACTCTGCCCGCAAGCAGGAGACTTGGGTTTGATCCCTGGGCTGGGAAGATCCCCTGGAGAAGGAAATGGCTACCCACTCCATATTCTTGCTTGGAGAATTCTATGGGCAGAGGAGCCTGGCAGGCTACAATCCACGGGATAGCAAAGAGTCAGTCATGACTGAGCATGCACACACACACAAATAATGCATAATTTTCTAGTGTAAGCAAGACCAATGCAAGAACTGAGACATATACACATGCTAAAGAATTACGAATTGTTTATCTGAAATTCAAATTTAGCTGGGAGTTTTGTATTTTCATTTGTTCAGTCTAGTAAGCATCCCTTCAGATCAGTTTTCTTCCCTGTTGTCCTCATCCAACAGCAGAGACTCAGCACTCCAGAGTGGAAGATGCTGATTCTCTGCCCACTCTACAGATCTAAAAACCAAGGCCCAAATGAAGAAGGGGACTTGCCCCAGTGCATGGGGTCACTGTGGACTTTGAGGCCCTTGATGAGCTGCATGACTTTCTTTTGTCATGAAGTCAGCACATTTTCTGAGTGTCTCCTCTGCACAGGGCACTGTGCTGGGTAGGGGGATGTCAGTGACAAGCCCACCGCATACCTGTGTGCAGGGCAAGAATCAAGAGTTCTCTTTGGAAAATTAAATAAAAGACAGGATTCAGACCGACCTGGGTCTGAACCCTGCTCTGTCATGTTTCAGCTTCCACTTGCTGAGCTTCAGTTTTCCCCTTTTTTTACAAGAGCATAAGGGCATTTTTTTTGAGGGGGGGATTGTTGTGGCTTCAGTAGAGGTGATGAAATGCCCAGTGGGGGCAGGCAAGTGTGTACTGTACAATGAGAGAAGAGAGGTACGCACAGTAAAGTTCGGTTGTTGCTCACAGGTTTCCCAGCACCCCGGGCCACCCAGATGATGTGGGATGGATGTGCCAGAACTCGCCTGTTCTACCTCGCCTGCCAGGGACCAGCCGGCACCTGCTTCTGGCCCCCCAGGGGCCCCGGGTGGGCAGGCATCGCCTCACTTGACCCTGGGCCCCATCATCCTGCCTCGGGAGCAGGGCTTGGCCCCCACCGTGTTCCTGAAGGCCCTGCCCATCCCGCTGTACCACACAGTGCCTCCCGGAGGGCTCCAGCCACGTGCTCCCCTCGTGACAGGCAGTCTGGACGGGGGCAGCCTGCCCTTCGTTCTCAGCCCCCTGCTGCAGCCTGAAGGGCTTGGTCCCACCCGAGCAGGGAAGCCGGTGGCCCCAGGGCTCACGGTGAACATCGTGGGTGCTCTGCCCATCCTGTCACCGGGCCTGGGGCCCCCTCTGGGCAGCCCAGGCAAGGTGCGCAACACTGGCAGGTACCTGTGCCCACACTGCGGCCGCGACTGCCTGAAGCCCAGCGTTCTGGAGAAGCACATTCGGTCCCACACCGGGGAGCGGCCCTTCCCCTGCGCCACCTGCGGCATTGCCTTTAAGACCCAGAGCAACTTATACAAGCACAGACGGACCCAGACACACCTCAACAACTCCAGACTCTCCTCGGAGTCCGACGGTGGCGGGAGCAGCCTCCTAGAGGAAGGCGAAAAGGCGACTGAGCCCAGGGGGGCCGACCGGGTGCGATCACAAAGACCCCTTTCTCCTGGCACCCACGCCGCTGGGCACTGCCCAGTTGCCAAGAACCTGGATCGGAAGTTGGATGCTGTCCCCCGCCGGGGGTCCACGTTTGACATCAAAGAGGCCCCTGTAGACTCTGCTCCTGGGCTCCTGCTGGCCAGCCCGCAGTCGAGGTGGAAGCTGCCAGGGCCTTGGTCCCCGACGGCCAGTAGGCCGAGCGCAACGCTGCAGCAACAGCAGGTGGAGAAGCCTGGAGACGCCAAGCCCTCGGAGGGCCGGCTGCGGAAGTGCGAGAGCACCGACTCGGGCTACCTGTCCCGTTCGGACAGCGCTGAGCAGCCGCCGGCCGCCGGCAGCCCCCTGCACAGCCTGTCGGAGCACAGCGCTGAGTCCGAGGGCGAGGGCGGCCCCGGGCCCGGGCGCGGGGAGCGGGTGGCCGATCTGGAGCTGGAGAAGAGGCGGCTGGAGGAACGCATTGCCAGGCTCATCTCGCACAACCAGGCCGTGGTGGACGACCCCCAGCTGGCCCACGTGCGGCCCCGCAAGACGGTACTGTCCAAGCAGGGCAGCATTGACCTGCCCATGCCTTACACCTACAAGGACTCCTTCCACTTCGATCTGCGGCCGCCGGGACCCGGGAGGCTGCCGGCCGCCCTGCGTGCCGCGCGCTCCACCTGCACGCCCCCGGACAGGGCGCGCCCCGTCTTCTTCCACTCGGTCCCCACGCAGCTCTCCACTGACACCGATTGCGTGCCAGTCACCAGGAGCAACTCACTGCCCTTCGTCGAGGGCACCGGGACGTGGCCGGAGCCGCCGGAACCTCGGGATGCCTGGCCCCGCAGGCAGAAACCTCTGAGCCCCAAGCCCACCCCCGCCCGCCCAGCCGATGCCCCAGGCGGGCACCCGCGGGCCCTGGTCAGACAGGCGGCGGTCGAGGACCTGCCGTGCCCCCTGACCGCAGATGCCCTGGCCCCCGCGGAGGATCCAGAGGGAAAGAGACCAGCTGCTGAGGAGGGGTCTGTCAGCAAGGACCAGGCAGCTGCTAAGAAACGCGGCCAGAGGAAGCTGAAGATGTTCTCACAGGAGAAGTGGCAAGTGTATGGGAAGGACACGTTCAAGAGCATCTACCAGAGAGCGAAAGCCAGCCCCCGCGGAGGCAGGAAGGCTACCGAGGGGACAGTGGGCGGTGGGGCGGCGCCAGAGCGTCCTCTCCAGCAAGAGGCCACGGGCGGTGAGGACACTGTTGTGGGGGCCAAGCCAGGGCCGTGCGCAAGTCCACCAGTCCTGGCAGGCCTCTTGGTGACTGAGCCCCACAAGCAGAGGGAGACAGTGGCCGGAACAGGAGGCCCTGACCAGCTGGGCTCTAACAGGGCCGCCTCACCCCCTGCCCTCAGCAGTGGAGAAGCCCTCTGTTTGGGCAGCAAGAGCCCTCTGCTTCCTCCACGTGAGGGCCCGGAGCTGGAGTGTCAGCAGCTCCCAGCACCTGGTCCCCCCAAAGGGGGTGATCTAGAGGCTCCCAGGCCAGACTCCAAACTGGAAGGTGGCACCTGCGGTGGTGAGGGCACCAAGGAATCCTGTCAGCAGGCCCATGTGGTCCCGAGAGGGCCTGGCGGGAGCTCAGGAGAGCCCAAGCCCCTGGAGGACAAGCTCCCCTCAGAGAGGAAGAAGCTGAAGGTGGAGGAGCTAAGCTGCCAGGAACTCCTGGGAGCAGGAGGAGAGACTCCTGGTGGCCCCATGCAGACTGCCTCACCACCACCTCAGAACCAGGACCCTGGCCCCAGGGAAAAGCCAGGGGGGCTGCCTGGAAGTGACAGTGGCACAGAGAGGGTCATGTCTGGAGCCCTGAGGTGGGAGGGTCCTCGAGACATGGAGTCTCCACCGCGGCCCCCTGGGTGTCCCTCCCAGCTGGCCTCCCACCCCCCGGCTCCTCACACCCTCACTGGCCCGGTGGACATGGCCTTTCCTCCCCAGTACCTCCTCAGGTTTCCCCAGCGAGACACCCGCCCCCTGTCACCTGTCCCCCAGAAGCTGGACCAAGGCCAGGACTCTATCTGCAAGAGAAGGGGGCCCGAGGTACAGACATCCTTTGCCGAGTCAGGGCAGGGGGCCCTCCTGCCTCCCTGTCCTGTCTCAGGCCAGGCCCCAGCTGAAGACAGCTGCTGGGAACACCCCAGCTGGGCCAGGTCATGGGACCAGAGGAAGGGGGTACAGAGAGAGGAGAGGGGCGGCTTGAATGCTGGTATACCAACAGCCAGCACCCTCAAGGGGTCAGCCTCCTTCTTGCCTGCCCCAACGCGTGAACCCTGGAGGAGTGGGACCCATGACACCCAAGAAATCTCCAGGAGCAGCACTGCGGCGAGGGCTGGGCCCTCTGGGGGTGTCCTCAATTCCTGGGCACCCGCTGGGGAGCTGGGGGCGCCTTCTGAGAGTGCCACTCAAGCCCCTCCTTCGGGCTCTCTAGCGGAGCTTAGTCCCTGCTGTTCCCACCAGGCTGGCTCCTCTCTCCCGGCCAGCATGGCCCCCCACTGGCCTGAGTTGGCCTTGTGCACCAATGCAGAGCCTGCCCGGAGCCGCGGGGTCCAGGGCTCTTTTCCATCGCTGAGGGCCGAGCCCCGGCTCACGTGGTGTTGCCTGAGCCGCAGCCTCCCCCTGCCAATGGAGCAGAAGGAGAAGGATGCTTCTGTGTACCTGGGCTTACATTTGCCTGGAGGTGGCCTCCAGGGTGATGGTCCGGACGCCTGGCTGGTGAGCAAAACAGTGTCTGGAGCATGGACCAGGATACGCCCTGGAGATGGAGGGCAGATGCAGATATCGAAGGTAATACCAGCTTTGCCCCAGGGCCCTGGGAGCTGAGGGAGGATGTTTGGCAGGCAGGACTTGTGATGATGGAAAGGAAGTGTGAGGCCGTCTGGTATAGCCTCCGCTGTCCTGTAGAATGTCTTCTCAGCCCACTTCCAAGGGAGTGAATAGAGGCCCCAAGAGTAAAATAAAATGAAAGAAAATCATGAAAAAAAAGTTTCAAAGGAAAGAATAACTGTACCTACCACTCTGGGTGAGATCTTTTTCATAACGGGACATAAACCTTGACTAGGAGCTTCCTGGTAGCAGAGGCAAAAAGTAAAAATGAAATGCTACTCCGGGGAGCTCTCTGGGTAGTCAACAATTATAAATCAGAAACCCTTACTAAGAGACAGACACCAGGAAAAAAACTCTTCAAAGGAGAGTGTTATCATTCCAGGGATTCCAGAAAAAATAGTTATAATCAGATTTGAGTGATTCCTGAGTTTCCTGGGAGCAGTGGCAGAAAGGTTAAGGAGCTGAGTGCTCTAAGGGTTGATTAATCCTTTGTGATTATAAAGGCTTAGAGTCCCACCATTAGAGGGACCCCATGCACCTGGATTGTATCATTGAGGATGCTGTCCCACCCTGGGATGTCTTGGGGCAGCGTGACTGAAGAGGGTCCTGTAGCCTCTGTTCTAATTTAATCGTGTGGAATATCAGGGCCTGGTTCCCTGTAAGCAGAGCTTACAGGCTGCTCTCCCTGGTAGTATTGTCTTCATCCCAAGAGTGGTGGGTTAGGAAAGATTGTGCTGGGCCTGAGAGAGGGCGAATCTAGAACCCGAGTTAGCCTGCTTCCTCCAAAAGGCAATCAGTTACTGGGCTTGGATTTTGCTGGAGAAGGGCAAGGAGACAGCCATGGTATCACCAAAGGTCAGGGCTTTCCTCTGTGGATCCAGCCCAGATAGGTTCCAGAAGATTCTGCCCAGGAATGCACAGACCATTTAGGAAGGCAGTATTTTGATGCCTGATTTCTCCAGACAGGCATCCTGTCTGCAGTGGGAGACCCCTCTGTGTTGTTCCCACCACAAGGGCTGTGAGCAATATGACGCCAGCGTCACTGGTATTTTCAGCTCTCTGACCCAACAGCCCGAGGGATGCTGTCCCGGGACCGGGTGTCTGAGCCAGAGTGGAAGAAACAACGGTCTCGTAGAAGAGCGAAGATGCCTCGTGGGAGCAGCAGGTGGAAACATCTGAGCACCCACCCTAAAAGGTAGGGTGTGTGGCCTCCTCTGTCACTTCCCCATGTGACACTGTAACTGCAAACTGCAATTTCAATAAACCTGCAAAGAAAACTTCACCAGGGATTCACAAGGCATCTCTGTGCCCAGAGAGAAAGGGAGAAAGAGCAAGAAAGAGAAACTCAGAGAGAAAGAGAGTCCTGTTTAGGAACTGGGGTCTAGAGTTTCATGGTTATAGGACTCAGATGTTTCCCCCTCAATCCACTGGCTCTGTGTTTTTCAGTGGTGCCCTTTTCAAGGCCAGGCATCCAGCAAATATTTGAAACAACTGAGTGGAAAACACATCCATCCAGTGTAAGTCCTGAAGAGAGAGCGTGTTAATTATTTACAGATTTTATTGCTTTTTTAATTATGCAAGTGATGCGTGTCCTTGGCAGAAAAATTAGAAAATACACATGAACAAGGAGAAGACAATAAAATATCTTAGTGATTTCACCATTCAGAGACAATCACATTTAGGTGTGTGCCCTTCTAGACTTTTCTCTGTGATCTGAGTGCATACGTAAACTCCCAACTGCAAATGAGGCGGGGGGTAGGGGCAGGTGGATTTTAACACTCCTCTTTTAGCATGACATTCTGATTGTCTTGCCCCTTTGCTCAAAACCCTTCACAGTGCCCACTGTGTGCAAGTTAAAAAGCAGATTCTTTAATCAGAACCACGACTTAGCTGCTAAACAGCAACACTGTCCTGCACCGGCTGCAAAGTTTTTCTGTCCCGTTTTCCCACGGTTGTTCCCTTCCACCTCAGTGTGACTTGTGGTCCCAGCCCTCATCCATTCTCCATTTGACACTCAGAACCCAGATCACTCTGAACCCAGATCCCTGAGGCTCTCTTGCACCTCCACACCACACCTCGCCCAACAATGTCTCCTTCCAGGAATGCTTGGCCTTCTCCTCTTATTGTAGGTGTTTGATCCAGACCTGGGTGCTCATCAAGAGGCCACGCAAATCCCTAATGCTTGCCTACAACTACTCAGAGTCTCCGTGGCTGGAGATGACAAACCCTCTTTTGAGTCCCCTGCCCGTTTCACATGTCTTCCAGGACCACGTTTCCAGAGCTGGCATCACTGAGGGTTTACTGTGTGCCAGGCTCCCCATTTTTCTCATGAGGACACTGAGACCCACAGAGGGATTGGGCAGCCTCCGCAGGGACCCAGATCTGAGCCAGCAAGCCTTCCTCCAAAGTTATGTGTGGAACAGCAGCTTGCCCTGGTGTTCCCAGCCCATAACAGACATGAAAGTCGCATAGGGTTTTTTGGAGATTTTTTTGTGATGCTGTGTCAAATTCAGTGGGTCCGAGTGCTATCCAAGAGTATGTATTTCTTTTTTTTTTAATTTTTATTTATTTATTTTTGCTAATTCTATTGAAATTTTTAAAATTAATTTTTCTTTGTTTTTAATAGAAGGATAATTACAATGCTAATTCTATTTTTAAATTTTTTAAATTATGAAAATATAACACAGTTACAGGAGACTTGGAAAATGCAGAACAAAGTTACATATAGTTCCATGATATATTATTTTTTTAAGTAGATAAATTAAAATTTTTAGTTGGATTTTCAATATCAAACTCTCAAACATTATTAGAATGAATATACAGAGAAGTAGAAAGATAGAGTAGACCTGAAAAGCACTATGAACCAATTCAACATAATTGAGATGTATACAATTTTCATACAACAGTAGGATATAAATTCTATTCAAGTTTCCATAGACTGTAAACTAGGGGACACTGGAACATATCCAGGGACATAAGACCAGGTACAAAAATTTCATGGTCTAAAGGTATTAAAATCATAGAGTCTGTTCTCATCACTGTTAAATTATGTTAGTGATCAATATCAAAACATATTTTGGGATAGGCTACCCACTCCAGTATTCTTGGGCTTCTCTGGTGGCCTAGCTGCAGGGAATCTGCCTGCAATGCGGGAGACCTGAGTTCAATCCCTGGTTTGGGAAGATCTCCTGGAGAAGGGAATGGCTACCCACTACAGTATTCTGGCCTGGAGAAATCTATACACTGTATAGTCCATGGGGTCGCAAAGAGTCGGACACAACTGAGTGATTTCACTTCACTTTCACATATTTTCAAGTGCAATATGACATTTATTGAGCGAGATCTTTGGAGAGTCTGTACTTCTAACATGCTCCTCAGTGATGCTGGGGATGCTGGTCCAGAGAGTGGGCTTGGAGAGCAATGCTACATTGCCCTGACCACAGCCCAGGAGCACTGGGGTGTGGCTTTGCTCCCACATAGCAAACTACACACTACACGACATCTAAGTGACAATGACAAGCCTGAAATCTCCAGACCTCAGTCAGGGTCCCAGGAGATGTGGGGAGGGCCACAAGGCTGGGGGTGCCTCGTTTATAGCCTTCTGTTCCCAACACTTGAACTTGACTGGTTGAACACACGTTCATCACGATCACGTCCACAAAGTCTCTCTAGCCGTGGAAGGTAACATATGCACAGGTTCTGGGGATTAGGATAGGGCCATCTCTGCAGGGGTGAGTAGGTATTAATCTGCCTACCACACTCTCTATCTCCATCCATCCCCTAGATGTGAATGACTATATTATAGGGTGTGTGTATCCATTTATATATCCATCTACCCACTCACATATGTATGTATGCTTGCATATCTATATCTATCTATCAATATCTATCCATCCATCTACCTACCTACCTTGTCTATCTATCTATTGATATCAGTCTGTCCATCCATTCATTCATCCATCTACCTTGTCTATCTATTTGTCTATCCAACCATCCACCTATCTATGCTGTCTGTCTATCAACCTGTGTGTTCTCTCCTTAAGAAAGAAGCCCAATGGTGAATGGAATTGTTTCCTTAGTTTCTTTTTCTACTTTCTCATTATTAGTGTATAGGAATGCAAGGGATTTCTGTGTGTTGATTTTATATCCTGCAACTTTACTATATTCGTTGATTAGCTCTAGTAATTTTCTGGTGGAGTCTTTAGGATTTTCTATGTAGAGGATCATGTCATCTGCAAACAGTGAGAGTTTTACTTCTTCTTTTCCAATTTGGATTCCTTTTATTTCTTTTTCTGCCCTGATTGCTGTGGCCAAAACTTCCAGAACTATGTTGAATAGTAGAAAAAAAGAAAGAAAGAAGCCCATTTTTAAATTCATGCCCCCATTTTCACTCCATTTGTCTTTAATATTTTACAGGAGATGAAATACTGTGGCAGAGATTCCCCTATGGGTCTCAGCTCACAGAGTATTGTGAAACTCATGTATCAGCATATTCTCTCTCTCTTTGCTGTGCTGCACAGTTTGTGGGATCCTAGCTCCCCGACCAGAGATTGAACCTGGGCCCTCGGCAGTGAGAGTGTGGAGTCTTAACCACTGGACTGCCAAGGAATTCCCATCTTTTTCTCTTTTTTTGAAAAAATAAAAATAAAGAAAAATACAGAAAAGTTTAGAAAATCTATAACAGATTCATGAGTGATGATCCAGAATTAACAGATGTTAACATTTTATCATATTTGCTTCTGAGCCTTAAAAAAATAAAACAAATAAAATATTACTTTATGCAGTATTTAAATATTACATAAAATAAAGGAAATAGAACAAAAAGATAATTAGGTAGCTTTATATGTTTGGTACTATTTCCATCATACCTTATAATCAATGTATCCACTAATATATAAATTGTTTAGTGTCTTTAAGATATATGTGTATATGTGCATATTTATATATATATCACATTGAATTTATCATCTTGCAGTTTGATGTTTAAACTTCATATTGTGTTTTTGAAGATATAGCCATGTTGATACATACAGATAAAACTCATCTTAATTGCTATAGAGTATTCTATCCCATGAGAATAACACGTTGCATTTTCCATTCCCCTATTTATGGACATTTAAATTGTTTTTAGTTTTTTGTGTATGTGTTAATTTTGCCATGAACATGCTTATGCATGCCTCCTTAAACACAATGTGAGAGGCTTTCTAAGAAATATACCTTAAAGTGGAATTACTGGGTTATAAGATAACCACATTTTCAACTTGACAATGTGAGAGTTTGCATGCTCCTATATTCTTCTTACTAATGTTTGTCAGGAGCAGACTTTTCATGTTTTGCCCACCCAGAATGTGTAGGATTGTGTATATATCCCAGAATTGCATATATCCTTTGCCTGTAATACATAACTACAGGTACTTTCCAAGTCTGTTATCTGATGTTTAAGCCCATGCACTTCTATTTACCCATGAAATTGTAAACATCCTGCCTCTTCATTGCTTTTGGCATGTCAAATCTTTCTTCTGGGATTGTTTTCTTCTGTCTGAAGCATATTCCTGGGAACTTCCTTTAGAGAAGAAAAATCTCACTTTTTATGAGTCTGAAAATGCATTTATTTCATCCTTGTTGTTGAAAAATATTTTTGCTGTGTCTCCAGTCTTAGGTTGACTGTTATTTCCTCCTAATCCATCAAAGTTCCTACTGCATCATGATTTAGTTTCCATTTTATGGAGAGAAGTCAGCGATTCATCTACTCATCTACCTTTTGAAGGTCTCTCTTCTCTGGCTACTTTTAAAGATCTTCCTTAATCTTTGGTGTTTCATACTTTTACTTTGATGTCTCCAGATATACGTCACTTTAAATTATTCCATTAGAAATCCCTTGGGCTTCTAATATTTGTTTGCTTGTTTGACACTGTGTGTATGCAGGCTCAGTCGTGTCCAACTCTTCTGTCCAGGGGATTTCACAGGCAAGAATACTGGAATGGGTTGCTATGCCCTCCTCCAGGGGATCTTCCTGACCCAGAGACTGAACCCGCATCTCTTGTGTCTCCTGCATTGGCAGGCAGATTATTTACTAGCTGAGCCACCAGGGAAGCCAGTAGGCTGAGGTTTTGGGAACTTCGTGGTGGGTTTCTCCAGTAATTTGTTTTGCTTCTGCTAGGTACCTGGAAGCACCCATTGACCACTACTTTAAAGAAAATTCTTGCTTGTAATTTTTTCCATGTCCCAGTGTAGTGTGAATTCAGATTGCAAACCCATGAGAAGATAGACTCAGTGTTATAAAATTAACAGGAGAGACTTTTGCCCCCTTTGCTCAGTGATAAGATTGGAATTTAAAAAAAAGTTCTCTGGACTGGTGTTGGGGGTAGGGTGTATATTCTTAATTCACCGAGATATTGAGGATATAACCTTTGAGGTCTCAGCTTTACACAGGACAAGAGGTCAGGTCTTCCGGCCGCCTCTCACACAGGTTAGATTCTGGGTTTGAATTCTGCACCCCACACTGCCCCACCAGACCATGAACACGGAACAACAGGCTCCTGTGGTTTGGCAAATGCCCTCAAAATGAAAACATTTTCACTTTTTTAGGTTTCTATTTTCACTTGGGTTTTTGACTTTTAAATATATCTTACCTCCTAATCAGAACACCAGTACATTTAAATATAAGTTGTAAACATTTTCATATTTTAATCTGCATTTTTAGTTGTTTCAGTATCAGGGTGAATAGGAAGGTAGGCAATCAGAGTAGCTAGCCCACTGGGCTGTGGAAGTGGACTTCTTATTTTTTAACCTTGTCTATGCTTCTCTGGCTTCCACGGTAGCTCAGGCAGGGAAGAATCTGCTTGCAGTGCAGGAGACCCAGGCAACACCGGTTTGATCTCTGGGTCAGGAAGATCTCCGGGAGGAGAGCATGGCAACCCACTCCAGTACTCTTGCCTGGAGAATTCCATGGACAGAGGAGCTTGACAGGCTACAGTCTGTGGGGTAGCAGAGTAAGACACGACTGAGTGACTAACAGTTAACACTTAGGCTTCTCTGATCATCAAGAAACTGCATATTTTGATGCAGTCAGATGGAGCTCCCTTTTCCTTCATGGTTATGACTTTCTGGTCTTGTCTAAGAAATTTTTCCTTAACTCTCAGTCTCCCAGGGTCACAGATGCAAAATGATATTCTCATGTTCTTTCTTTATCTGTATTAACATTAAAGAAGGCTTTGCTGCTGCTGCTGCTGCTAAGTCGCTTCAGTCGTCTTCGACTCTGTGCGACCCCATAGACGGCAGCCCACCAGGCTCCGCCGTCCCTGGGAGTCTCCAGGCAAGAACATTGGAGTGGGTTGCCATTTCCTTCTCCAATGCATGAAAGTGAAAAGTGAAAGTGAAGTCACTGAGTCGTGTCCAACTCTCAGCGACCCCATGGACTGCAGCCTACCAGGCTCCTCCGTCCATGGGATTTTCCAGGCAAGAGTACTGGAGTGGGGTGCCATTGCCTTCTCCGAAAGAAGGCTTTATTTTTATATTTATGTAGAAAACAATGGGCCTTGGGTCAAATTTAGCTCTTGACTTGTTTCTTTATACCCTTGTGAGGAAGGCATGGTTTCTACATTTAGAAAAATGCATATAGGCATATATGTGTATATACACAGATATTTGCATAAAAATATATAAATGATACATATATGAGCTTTCTCTGTGGCTTAGACGATAAAGAGTCGGCCTGCAATGTGGGAGACCCAGGTTCAACCCCTGGGTCGGGAGGATCCCCTGGAGAAGGAAGTGGCAACCCACTCCAGTACTCTAATTTTCACTTGGGTTTTTGACTTTTAAATATATCTTACCTCCTAATCAGAACACCAGTACATTTAAATATAAGTTGTAAACATTTTCATATTTTAATCTGCATTTTTAGTTGTTTCAGTATCAGGGTGAATAGGAAGGTAGGCAATCAGAGTAGCTAGCCCACTGGGCTGTGGAAGTGGACTTCTTATTTTTTAACCTTGTCTATGCTTCTCTGGCTTCCACGGTAGCTCAGGCAGGGAAGAATCTGCTTGCAGTGCAGGAGACCCAGGCAACACCGGTTTGATCTCTGGGTCAGGAAGATCTCCGGGAGGAGAGCATGGCAACCCACTCCAGTACTCTTGCCTGGAGAATTCCATGGACAGAGGAGCTTGACAGGCTACAGTCTGTGGGGTAGCAGAGTAAGACACGACTGAGTGACTAACAGTTAACACTTAGGCTTCTCTGATCATCAAGAAACTGCATATTTTGATGCAGTCAGATGGAGCTCCCTTTTCCTTCATGGTTATGACTTTCTGGTCTTATCTAAGAATTTTTTCCTTAACTCTCAGTCTCCCAGGGTCACAGATGCAAAATGATATTCTCATGTTCTTTCTTTATCTGTATTAACATTAAAGAAGGCTTTGCTGCTGCTGCTGCTGCTAAGTCGCTTCAGTCGTCTTCGACTCTGTGCGACCCCATAGACGGCAGCCCACCAGGCTCCGCCGTCCCTGGGAGTCTCCAGGCAAGAACATTGGAGTGGGTTGCCATTTCCTTCTCCAATGCATGAAAGTGAAAAGTGAAAGTGAAGTCACTGAGTCGTGTCCAACTCTCAGCGACCCCATGGACTGCAGCCTACCAGGCTCCTCCGTCCATGGGATTTTCCAGGCAAGAGTACTGGAGTGGGGTGCCATTGCCTTCTCCGAAAGAAGGCTTTATTTTTATATTTATGTAGAAAACAATGGGCCTTGGGTCAAATTTAGCTCTTGACTTGTTTCTTTATACCCTTGTGAGGAAGGCATGGTTTCTACATTTAGAAAAATGCATATAGGCATATATGTGTATATACACAGATATTTGCATAAAAATATATAAATGATACATATATGAGCTTTCTCTGTGGCTTAGACGATAAAGAGTCGGCCTGCAATGTGGGAGACCCAGGTTCAACCCCTGGGTCGGGAAGATCCCCTGGAGAAGGAAGTGGCAACCCACTCCAGTACTCTTGCTTGGAAAATCCCGTGGATGGTGGAGCCTGGCAGGCTACAGTCCATGGGGTTGCAAAGAATCAGATACGACTGAGCAACTTCACTTTCACTTTCATATACATATATATAAATATGTATTTATGTATGTGTTAAGTTGCTTCAGTCGTGTCAACTCTTTGTGACCCCATGTGGGGCCCAGGAGGTTCCTCTGTCCATGGAATTTTCAAGGCAAAAATATTGGAATGGTTTGCCATGCCCTCCTCCAGTGGATCTTCCTGACCCAGGGATTGAACCTGCATCGGCAAGGGGATTCTTTACCACTAATGCCACCTGGGAAGCCCATAAATATATGTGTGTATATATACATATACACACATAAAAATATGTGGTAGAGACTTTATATGGCTTGTAAAGTCTAAAATATTTATTATCTGGACCTTTACATAAAAGGCTTATAGACTCCAGGTTTAATCCACTTTTTTCACTTTTTGCTGTATTTTAACTTCCTGTGTATACTTGGAGTTTATTTCAGGGCCCTCTATTCTGTTTCACTCATCTCTCTGCTACCATCTCCAAATATGTAATGAAAATGGGTGTTTTCATTCATGAAAGCACAGGAGTTAAAGGAGAGGGATTAGAAAAGACAGGATCTGTCTTCAGAATGGAAAAGGGAAAATGTAAAAAGTTCATACTTGGACACTTAATTGCCCTGATGTTAACTAGCAGAGGTGTAGAGATTCTGAGCGTCCACAGAAAATGTCTCAGCCGTGCCCAGAGCAGGCACTGGACCATGGAATTGGATTTTATTGATTAATTTGTAATTGTGTACAGTGCTATCTGAAGCATGAAACGCTCAGAGACTGGTTCTAGGAAGCTCCTGACAAATGAACAATGAATTGTGAAGCCCTGAGTGAATTGGGATGAACAAGGAGGAGATTGGTGGTTATGTGGGCAAAGGGCGCTTTGTAAACCCTAAAATGCCCCTTAATCACCGAAGCGGAGAACACAGGAGAAAACACTGACGGCAGAATTCTCCTAATTGATGGTGTTTTTCCTTGTAAAGCGGAAATGTGTGTGTCTGCTCACTTTGTCATGACACAGTCTCCTCATTCAGTGAGATAACTCTGAAGCGAGGTGGAGGCATAGACCTGGTGCTGAGGCTCACGCTCTCCACGGCACCAGAGCCGACTCCAGATCCCGCGTGGTGGGGCGCTGAGGGTCTGCCATACCTTCCCAGCGTTTCTGTTTGCTTTATTACTCCTTGTAGGATTAAGAGAGGGTCACATGGCAGACCACGTATTCCTTCTCTGGGATCAGCATGTATCAGACCTGCAAGTCTGCCTCTTTGGATCTACCTTCCAAGACTTGCCTGATAGAAAGGGCAGTGGGAGTGGGGGTCAGGGCAGGGTTGGAGCAGGCAGGGTGTTCAGTGGCTTTCAACCAGCATCGAGATACATGACAGCCCTACCTTGCCCGCTTTCGTGAGCCTCCCAGGGGACTCCAGAAAAGTTGGTATCCATTGCACTCATGGCCTTGGTCCCCCGGTTATTAGGGCCCCAGCTGGTGCTGACCCAGAGCAAGAAGGCGTCTTTCTGATTGGTCTTTCACAAGGTCTATCAATGAGGATACTGTGCTAATCTTACGTAAGTTATGTTAGCTCTTAAAGGAAGACCTACAGAGAGAGACCAAGAGAGCAGAGGGTGTGTCAGGTATGAGTTGGATTTAAAATCTGGCCCTCAAATAGCCGACCCAATGACATGAGTTTGAGCAAAAGGACAGGGAAGCCTGGAGTGCTGCAGTCGTGGGGTCACAGAGTCCGGACATGGCTGAAGCAACTTAGCATGCACATGCATATTTGAGGAGGTTTGGTAAATGCACCCGAGTGCCACTGGGGGAAATAGGTGGGCAGGATTGAGAGAGGGGGGAGCAGGGATGACACTGGAATCTTGCATCTGAGGTTGGGCTCCCCAGAAGCAGGGCCTGAGATGGGGATGTTGGTACAAGTGGTTCACCTAGGGAGGGTTCTCAGGAGGCTCGTGAGGGGTGAGGGAAGCAGGCCAGGCGAGAGGAGAACTCAAAAGAGATGTGGGTTCAGATGTCCAGTCGTGCTTGACCCCACGGGAGCTCTAGAGTGTGACATGTGTCACAGAGATTGTCCTGCTCAGAAGCAAAAAGACTGGGGTCTCACATCCGGTGACAATGGCTCAGGGCCCTTCCTGGGGGTGTGCACACTCCTCCAGGCCTTCAAGGCAAGCCAGCTCCCACTGGCCAAGGGCCGCACTCTTGAGAAGGTGGTAAGAGTGCGTCCCTAGCAGCTGGCACCCCAACAGCTGACATGGACGAGTAGCCAAGGTGGAGGCAGCAGCGGAGGCGCTCGTGGCACCTGCTGGAGCATGAGGAGCCTTGCAGGACAGTGATGGCGAGCTTGCGGTCCTACCCATCCCGGCTGCCCACCCCAGGGGATGCTGCTCTAGGCGGGGTGCTCACACAGTGCTCTGGAGAGCCCAGGAGAGAAAGAAACTGACCCTGCCCACGAGTAAACAAAACTTGCTTTGAAGATAATGCCAAGGTCCACTTGGGCTCTCCCCCAGGGCCGAAAGGGTCTAGATTCCACCGCAGTAAGACCTGAGTTCAGAGGCTGCAGCTCTTCTGGCAGTCTCCTAGTTATTTCCATCAAATGCAGTCCTTCGCTCTTGTCCGTTTTCCAAAAGCAGACCTCCCTGCAGTTCAAACTGTGCCATTCTTAACACCTGTGAACTCGTGTCAATCACCTGCTGACTGGGGGCAAAGGTGGACCCACGGCACACAGGCGAGGAAGGTTCCCACATCCCTGCACCATCCTTCCTGCCTTTGTCTCTGTACTTGGAAGTCACTCTCCCCCAGGCCCTGCAGCAGCCCTGGCTGGTTTGACGGGTTTATGATTAGCAGAACAGCAGCCCTGTGGCTCTTCACCTGGGCTCAGATCACACTTTCAGGATCCTGAGGTCTTGACAAACAGGAAAGGGTTGCTTCAGAGAACCAGGCAGACACCCAAGGGGAGTGACAGCTCCTGCCCAAGGCCAGGGAGGCAGTAGTGCTTGAAAGCGGAGCCTCTTCCAAACACGAATAAGATGAAGAAAAAGTCACTTTGTCCTTGTTGCTGCCGTGAAAATCAGTGCCCAGGAGGATATGGCACTCTGCAGATCTTATTTAAAATTCTGCCAATGGCCCTGGTGATGAGGGGACTGCAGCTGGATGTTGGCAACAGCTCAGACAAGTGAGAAGGAAAAATCGCCAAGCAGGTTGCCTCCCCTTCCTCTGCCACCAGGTGGTTCTTAAGAGCATCATGGTGGGAACAGAATTCTTGTAAACTGAGCCTTGGGAAGGGAGACCTTGTAGCTCGAAGTGGTGCAGATTTCTTTTCAAAGAGCTGACCACTGATAATGGTCAAAATGGTGCAGGGACCTGAGTCAAGAGTCCCAACTGGCTACAGGGTTGCGAGTCAGGGCACATGACAGGTGGTTGGTCTGTCTTTCAGTTCCTTCACCTGCCACGAGGGGGTGCTAGACTAGCTTGCTGGTCTGCTTTTGGCTGCACATTCCTACCGGTAAAACATTTTTAGCCTGCACCCAAGAAATGCATGCAGAGGAAAGTGGCAACCCACTCCAGTGTTCTTGCCTGGAGAATCCCAGGGACAGAGGAGCCTGGTGGGCTGCCGTCTATGGGGTCGCACAAAGTCAGACACGACTGAAGTGACTTAGCAGTAGCAGCAGCAAGAAATGCCTAACTGTTTATTTACCAGTTAATTATACATAGGTTCTACTCCCCTAAAGTATTATGTACATTATAAAGGGCATGCAATGATAGATATAAGAAACTCTAAATGAAAATAACTGTAAACAGAAGCTCAGTATTTTTTAAAAAAAATTTGTTGAAGTAGTGTTGATTTATAGTGTTGTGTTAATTTCTGCTGCACAGTAAATTGAATCAGTTTATATACATAGGCTTTTGCGGCTCAGCAATAAAAATTTGCAGGAGATGTGGGTTCAATATGTGCATGGAGAAGATCCTCTGGAGAAAGAGATGGCAACTCACTCCAGTATTCTTGTCTGGGAAATCCCATTAACAGAGGAGCCTGGCAGGCTAAGTCCGTGGGGCGGCAAAGCGAGTTGGACACGACTTAGCAAATAAACAACAACTATATACATTCTTTTTCATATTCTTCTCCCGTATGGTTTGTCACAGGATATTGAATATAGTTCCTTGTGCTACTCAGTTGCACCTTGTTGTTTATCCATCCTATATATAAGAGTTTGCATCTACCAGTGCCAAACTCCCACACCCACCCTAACTCTTGGCAACCACAAATCTCTTCTCCATGTCCGTGAGTCTGTTCCATAGATGAGTTTTCATTTGTGTCCTATTTCAGATTCCACATGTAAGTGATATCACATGGTATTTGTCTTTCTCTTTATGACTGACTTTACTTAGTGTGACATTTTCTAGGTTCATTGATGTCACGGCAATGGCAATATTTCATTCTTTTTCACGACCGAGTAGTATTCCACTACATGTATAAACCCACACCACATCTTTTTTTATCCCTTCATCTGTTGATAGATATTGAGGTTGTTTCCACATCTCGAGTATTGTGAACAGTGCTGCTAAAGAACACAGCAGTGCCTGTATCTCTTCAAATTATGGTTTCATCTGGATATATGCCGAGGAATGGGACTGCTGGAGCTTATAGTAGCTCTATTTTTAGTTTTCTTTTTGGAATCTCCACACTGTTTTCTATAGTGGCTGCTCCAATTTACATTTCCGCCAGCAGTGCAGAAGGGTTCCCTTTTCTCCACACCCGCTCCAGCATTTGTTATTTGTAGATTTTTTAATGAGGGCTGTTCTGACTGGTGTGAGGTGCTACTTCATTGCAGTTTTGATTTGCTTTTCTCTAATAGTTAGCAATGTTGCGAAGCTCGGTATTTTCTTTCTCTGCCCTTGTTGCACACCTCCCCCTCCCCTGGGATGTGAAGGCTCTGTTTTGGAGGTTAGACCAGATGACCTGGAAAGGTTTCTCTAGGGGGAATGTCTCCTCCTTTTTCAGAGGAGACCCTTTGGACCCAACCAGGGATGGAGGAGCCTGGTGGGCTGCCGTCTATGGGGTCGCACAGAATTGGACACGACCGAAGTGACTTAGCAGCAGCAGCAGCAGTCCATTAATGGTAGCTAGTAGTCACTTGTGGCTCTTTAAACCCATTAAAATGAAGTTGACCAGAAAGCTCAGTTCCTCAGACATATGAACTACATTTCAGTCACTACCGAGATGCCTATGGTTAGTGGCTACCATGCTGGTCAATGTAGAGTATAGAAGGCTTTCATTACTGTGTAAAGTTCCACTGGACAGCCTGTCATATAAGTAGTCAAGGTCATACATTCAGTGCTTAATTACAGCAACTGACCTTGATTAAGCACGAGCTGTGTGCTAGGTGGTGTGGGAAGCATTCTCCAGATGCGGTCTCATTTCATGCTTACAGGAGCCGCCTGAGTTGTGTCCTGTGGTCATTCTCACATCCTGGCAGGAGAATGAGGACTGGAAGGAAGAGGGGCTCCCGAGAGCTGACGAGCTGCCTGGACCTCATGCCCTTTGTGCTCTCCCAGACTCCCCATGGGGACCTGGACTTTTCCCTCTGAGCATCCCGATTGGAACTTCTGTGCCCACGAGCTCCAGGGCACAGGCTTTCCAGGGTGCTCATGCCGCCTGTGCTTCTCGCTCCCCAGGTACAGAGGGAATTTCCTGCAGAGTCGTGTCCAGCTGAGAGTCACTCGACTGCGGAAGCCACACTGGCTTCTGAGAAAAGATGGCCACCCACCCCGAGCCAAGCAGCCGGACCCCTGCGGGACCCCAGGGCAGGCTTCTTCAGAAATGGCAGGTAAGACTTGCTCTCCTTGGAGATGGATCCAAACTGGGCACCATGCTGCTGGGGACGTGAAATGAGCAGAGGCGACTGTCCTTGATGTCTGAAGCCTGACATCCAGCAAGGGTATGGATGCTTATGGGGTGATGACAGAAGTGTTACCTCTGTGGGGCAGTCAAGACCCTAAACTGGGGGAGAGGGTCCTGGGTGGGGATACTGGGAATCAAACATTGAGATGCAACAAACCTCCTTGAGTATGGAGGGCCTGAGTCAGAACTCTGGGTGCCTCCATCTTCCCCCCATCTTCTTCTCTGAAGAAGAAGCTCACTGGACTCTTTCTGCAGGGCCACTGTGAGGCTAAATGGGTCAATGGATGGGCTTTCGAGTGAGTGTGAAATAAAAGTAGCAGGAGGGGTTGTAATGAGAGAGCAGCTGGGAACATTGCTTCCAGGGGAGGCTTACAAAAGGGTCTCTTCGTGATGCTCAGAAGTAAACAAAGGCTGAACTAATGGAGACTGCTTCCTGGAAATGGGCTATTTTGAGTTGCAATCACTGGGCAAGTCACTTCACTTCTCTGGACTGCAGTTTCCCCTCCTTCCTCCCTCCACCAGGCATTCGTGTGCCCAGCCTTAGCCTTGTGGGCAGTGTTTTGATGGAGGCACACCAAGACCCTGTGTGAGAAGGTGGTGGGGCCCCATCTGGCCAGTGGTGACTGAATGAACTGTCTTTCGTGGCTAGTTGTTGTCCGTTGGGCTCAAGGGCTGACCTGGGGTTCTGCCTGCTGGTGGGGACAGTTGCTCAGGGTCCCCTCTTCCCAGCCTCTGTGAAGCCCCACCACCCCCTCAGGAAGATAGTGCTTTCATGCTGCCCCTCCATCCCTCGCCCCCTTGCAATCCCCAAGCCCTCTCCTAGGCAAGGATGAGGACTTGTTTTTTTCCTCAATGAGAGTTTAAGTCAAAGTAGGTATTTGCTCCAATGGATGGCTAGTTGTGGAAGGAAAAGCGCCGTCTTCTGACGGAACATCAAGGGTTAAGACCTTGTTGGTGGGCAGCGGGCTAGACAAAAATGCAATCAGGGGACCGGACTTTGCCCTTTCTTCATTTTCTGTGACTCCTCACGTTGAACTCCATTACTTGCCTCCTTCTCAAGGATATACAATCCAGGGACCTGCCCATTAGGGTGTGCTTGGGTGATACCACCCCCAAGAAAGCCCAACAGAACCCACCAGAATTCTGCCAGTTGCCCCAGATGGCAGTGCTTTCCCACCAGCTCTCTTCCCAGCACCATAGAGAGCTGAGTCAAGCTGGTCCTGGAAACTCACGTCAGCCACCACGTTTCTATTCCTAAGCTCCATGCTCAGAACTGAAAAGGAGAAGAAGACAGTGCCTGCCCTTGATAAGTGAGGTACAGGATAAAGACAGACAGACAGGCTCGCTGTCCATCCTTTGCTTCAATCATGTGGGGAGTGACACTGGAAGTCAGCGAGCTCCCTCCTGGGAACCTTCTGTCTATAGAGAGGACACTGATAGAGGTCTTACCCCCACAGTGGCTCAAGGTGAGGGTCGAGCAAGGTCGTGCACAGCAAGGAACTCTCAGACTCTAAAGTAGATGAGAAATGTTGATTCTTAGCTCTGGAGCATAATAAGCGTACGTGTGTAAGGTCTGGGGCTTCCCAAGTGGCTTGGTGGTACAGAATCCACCTACCAATGCAGGAGACACGGGTACAATCCCTGGGTGAGGGACGATCCCCTGGAGGAGGAAATGGCAACCCATTCCGGTATTCCTGCCTGGAAATCCCATGGGCAGAGGAGCCTGGCAGGCTACAGTCCATGGGGTCGCAGAGAGCTGGACATGACTGAGGAACTGAGCACGCACACATGTGTAGGGTCCGGCATACGCTGAGCGCCGAGAGCACGTGGGGAGCATGGTACTCAGTGTCCCTGTTGTTTAGTGAAGGATGAGGTCAGTATTTCAGGGAGGAGCCCAAGGGGGCGATTTCTCAGCAGAGAGGTGGCTTCTTCTGGATGTTCAGACGTAGGGGGAGTACAACAGATGCTCTCTGGGTTGGTAAATTGCTTCGGGCTGCGGAAGAAATTGCCACAAACGCGGTGGTTTAAAATAACAACAATGTATTCTCTCAGTTCTGGATGCCAGAAGCTGCCAATCTCTCCAGAGCCTCCAGGAGACGATGCTACCCAGCCTCCCAGTTTCTGGGGGCTCCAGGCATCCTTGGCTTGTGACTGCACCCCTCTTGTCTCTGCTTTCATCTTCACACAGCTTCTCTCCTGTGTTTCTGTGGGTCAAATGTTCTCCTGTCTTTCTCTTATAAGGACACTTGCCATTGGACTTAGGGCTCACCTGAAATCCAGGATGATCTTACCTTGAGATTCATAATTTAATTTCATGTGCAAAGATGTTTTCCCAAGTAAGGTCACAGTCACAGGTTCTGTGGGTTTAGGACTTGGATATATACGTTTTGGAGGGATAGGCACAATTCAATCACAAACCACCTCAACAATTTCCCCCCAGTCTGAGAACCAACAGAAGGGACCTCAAAATGTGTTTCTAAGTGGAAAAGGCAGTGGCATGCATGGGCATTCATCATCTGTGCTCTCCTTGTGTGCAAATGGCTTTGGCAGGAAAGTTCTCTATAAACCTAAATCAATATGTATTCATTAAAACAGGATCATGCAGCCCACCTCCCAGTAGGACATATTCACACCTGCAGGCATGTGATCCAAGTGAGCCTCAATCCTGAGACTGGTAGCTTCAATCCTGAGACCGGTGTGCTGGGTCAAGGGGCCCCCTTAGCTTCTCTTTGGGAGAAAGACCTGGTGGCAGTCTGGATGAGGGTAGGCAGGGCTCCACATGTGGTTGAAATGCAGTCACCACCTGTTGGTCCAGCCCTTTGCTCTGCCTGGGAACTGTCAGCCCAAAGCAGGGAGCTCTTCTCTCCTCCCGAGAGGGTGGGGGCATCTTCCATACGTCCTCCAAGGGATGTGGTCACTTCTTCCTAAGATGCACGTGTACCCCATGTGCTCATGGTGACCCAGGGGCCTCAGTACTAGTGGAGAGACCAGCTAGAAAGTCTCTGATCTTTCATGGTCCTCCTCATCCTGTCTTCCCTTCAAAAGCTTCTCTCGACCTCAGGGACCAGCCCTGCCACTCCATGTTGAGAACATCACACTCAGTAGCTTTCTGATCTCAACATCTGCCTGTTCGACCAAAACCCAGGGAATGGGGGATAAAACCAGCCCCAAACAGAAAAGAAAAATCAGAAACAAAATCTAAATGTGGAGCTAAGATTGGGAGGCCAAACGCAGGGCAAAGCCCACTGGGGACATAGTCCCCTTCCACCCCACCCTCATGTAGGTAATAATGTTGCAGCAGCAGAGCAGGTGATAATAACAGATGATTGTGCTTTTGTGTTTGTTGTTGGAACAGTTAGTTGAGCCAGAGGTCTGGGTCACAGGTGCCCATTTTCAAAGGGCTTCCGCCCTCACGATTACGAAGCACATGGAGTGTGTCCATTAAGGGCAGTGGGAGTCTGTGGGGTGTGGTCTAAGCATTGGCCCCAGGAAATATTAATCACCCCTTGTTCCTGATTGAAGTGTCAAAGATGGAGCAGGGATGTCAGGTCGGATAAACCAGCAAGCATGGGGTGAATGGGCCATTATGGACACCATTGCATTGGAGGGGGAGTGGAATGCATTAAAATAAACACCCCCTGGGAATCAAAGGAGCTCAGAGAGCTTACTGCCACCACCACCCAAAGCCAATATTTCACAGCAGAGTGACAGACACTCTGAAAGTGTTGGGTGTCTGAAGATGGAGTGCCATTAATAACTTCAAAGGAATCTAGAGATAGGTCTTGGTCACCCACGATTTACAAACAACTTTCTTGTCTTCTTTGACCTGGCAGGTCCTGGTTAGAGAGATCAGAACTGGCTTCTTGGTGAGAGAGCTGACCCCACTGTGTGTGTGTGTGTGTGTGTGTGTGTGTGTGTGTTTGTGTGTGCGCGCACACATGACTTTGTAAGTGCGTGCCAACTTGTATATTTTTGAAGGGGGAGGACCTGGTTTCCTCAGCACGACAATGATAGGGTGATTTGTTTGGGGTGACCTGAGGGGCTATAAAGTGGGGGAATTTGAAACCCAGCAATGAAATGGAGAGTAATCTTTTGATGGGGGTGCCAGGTGGAATTTCCCAATTCAAATCTGGGAAAGAAAATCTTTGGCCCTCATCCTTGAAGGTCAGCTAAATCAGCAAAACATTTTCAAAGAAGTGGCCAGGAATACTTGTGTCCAGGGGCTGAAATAAGATGTTGTTATGGATTCTTTCTCCTTTTTATTTTTGGAGAATCTTCCTGTCAATAATTTATGAAGATGAGAGAGAGGATGTTTTTGAAAAATATTTTTTAAAAGGATGCTTAATTTCCCTCTTTCAACTATTCCAATAACTTGGGACTAATCATTCGAATTAACAGATGGCTTGGCAGTGAAGTCTTCTGCAAGCAGAAGGCCAGAGGAGTTATGAAGGATGGAGACCTAATTTATAAGATTTTATGATGATTGGCATCTTTGAGACTCTTCTGAGAACTGAACTTTTTATTTTTATTTTTTTGACTTTCCAACACCACTGAATTTAATGTTTTTTTTAAAATCTTATTTTATATTGGACTATACAATGCATGTGGTTGCAAAGAGTCAGACACGACTGAAGTGACTTAGCATGTGTATAGCTGATTTACAATGTTGTGTTAGTTTCAGGTGTATAGATAGCTAAGTGGTTCTGTTATACGTGTACATATATCTATTCTTTTCAAATTCATTTCCCATTTAGGTTATTATAGTATATTGAGCAGAGTCTCCTGTGCCATACAGTAGGTCCTTGTTGGTTATTTGTTTTAAATATAGTAGCGTGCCTATGTCAATCTCAAACTCCCAGTTTATCCCTCCTCCTCATCTTTCCTCTTTGGTAACCATCAGTTTGTTTTCTATGTCTGTGAATCTGTTTCTCTTTTATAAATATTAGTAATATTGTATCTTTTTATTTTTTTAGATTCCACATATAAGTGGTATCTGGTATCATATGATATTTGTCTCCAGTTCCATCCATGTTGCTGCAAATGACATTATTTCATTCTCCTGGTATGAATGTCACATGCCTTTTATTTATTTAAAATTTTTTCATATTCCTTTCTGTGATGGTTTATCACAGGATGTTGAATACAGTTTACTGTGCTATACAGTAGGACCTTGTTGTTCATCCATTCTATATGTAATAGCTTGCAGCTGCTAATCCCAAACTTCCAATCCAACTCTCTCTCCTCCCAAACTAGTGACTTGGCAACCACTAGTTTATTCTCTAAGTCCCTGATTCTGTTTCTGTTTCATAGATAGGTTCATTTGCATCATATTTTAGATTCCAAATGTAGCTGATATGATAGGGTATTTGTCTTTCTCTTTTTTACATACTTCACTTAGTATGCTAATGTCTAGTTGTATCCATGTTGCTGCAAATAATAACATTTCATTCTTTTTCATGGTTGGATAGTATTTCATTGTACACACACACACACACACACACACACACACACACACACACATACCACATCTTCTTTATCCATTCATCTACTGATGGACATTTAGTTGCTTCCATGTCTTAGTTACTGTAAACAGTGATGCAGTGAACACTGGGGTATATGTATCTTTCAAACTATGGTTTTTCTCTGGATATATGCCCAGGAGTGGGATTGCTGGGTCATATGGCAGCTCTATTTTTAGTTTTTCAAGGAACCTCCATACTGTTCTTCATAGTGGCTACACCAATTTACATACCCACCAACAGTGTAGGAGGGTTTCCTTTTCTCCACACTCTCTCTAGCATTTATTATTTGTAGACTTTTTGATGATGGTCATTCTGATTGGTATGAGGTGATTTCTCATTGTAGTTTCAGTTTGCATTATTCTAATAATTAGTGATGTTGCATGAACTTGTTTAAAACCTAAATTCAGTGATCCACCATCCAAGTTTCCAGCAAAGGAGTGAGGGGAGGTGGAAGTTTCTTTGTAGATTTCAAGTAGCCTTGACTTACCAGATACTTATCAAGCATAAGAATAGGAATGGTGTCTACAACTCTGAACAGAGGTTCTTATGCATAACATGTTTGACAACCACTGAGGGCCAGGAGGGTAAGCAAAAAGGTGATCCATCCATTCAGGCTGCCCTGACAACAAACAGCAGTTTCTAGCGAGGAATTTTCAAATGTCCCTGCATGCCCATGAGGTGTGTGCCGTTTAGTTTCTGCGTTAAGTGTCTGAAGTTGTGACGATGTCTTAATGGATTGGCTTGTTGGGGGATTAACTAAGATATTGGAGTTGTGTCTTCTGCGTGGTGTGGGAGGTAGTGTTTCAGAAATCAGGGTTTAGGTTGAATGTGCGAGAGGTCCCTGCTGGAATGATTTCTCTCCTCATCTGAGCACCTATCTGCCTGATGCCATTTGAAGAACTGGGGGAGTTGTTTTCCATTTTGCAATTATTCCATGTAATTGACGTCAGTGAAAGACCGTCTTTTGTACCTGAAAGAGAAGTTCACTACTAAGCCTTGTCATGAAAACGATCTGTTTATTTCCCAGGTTAGGATCTCAGGGACTTAGGAAAGGAAGCTTTGCAGGTGTGTGTTGTGTGACTGCTTGCACATTTGTCTTCTCACATTGGAGTGTTATTTTTCCATTAGAAAAAGTCACTGAAAACTCACATGTCCATACAAAGTGGGTGAAACTACTTGAGCAAAAGCCACTACCGATTCGCTTCTGTTGTGGTTACACAATTCGTGATGTGTTTCTCCTGATGAGGTCACTGCTCTGAAAAGAATACTTTTCAGAACATGGGGAGCAGCGGGGATGAACTCAACATCACTGAATTCTGTTTGCATTTCAAGTGGGACATTCTAGTCTCCAGGAGCTTAAAACTCATCAGTAGTCAGCCTATTACCCTTTTCCTAATATCGCAGTTATTGACCCTGGGCTGCAAAAAAGAATCTCGTAATGAGATTTGTCCTGTTTTTGTGTTTATGTGCACATTTCTTTCTCTCTAGTAGATGACATATCAGCTTTTATTTATTTTTTATTATTGAAATCCTTTGTGTGAAAAGGACCTGCTCCATTAACTAAATCCTGTTCTATGTACTCTGATGTGCGGATACACTAGAACGAACACTCCTTGGTATAAAGAATGTTCTTCTACATTTCCTTAGAAACGCATTTCGTGGAACTGAATGGAGAACGCTGATGTGGTTGAGGTTAATTATTCGGACTTTTGTGGGCACATTGGAAATCGTGCTGCTTCTGCCGGTACACAGACTAAAATTGGAACGCTGAAGAGGAGCCCAGCGTGGCCCTGTGCCCAGATGACACATCTGAAGTCATATTGATTGAGAGAGATGCTTTATTGAACGATAAGAACTCCATCGAGTTTCTGGTTTTGCAATTTCCTGCAGCTGGCATGGCTTCTGGCAGTAAACACCGTGAGATTCAGGGTAACATTTCAAAGTAAGATTTTAGAGAAATCTCCCAATAACTAAACTCAGAAGGCACTTTCAGTTCAGGAGATGCACCCACATCTAATCCCCCCAACAGACTTGAGATGATTCATTTTCATTTTCAGAGGGAGAAACTGAGACTCAGAGTCTCCAAGTCATCCAGTGACCTGCTCAGGGCCACCCAGATGATGAATCGGGAGTCCACGGTGTTTCCTAAATTCAATAATTCATGGACCATCTTCAGAAATGTCCCATCTGCATGTCATCTGTGTGATTATTTGCTTATGTGATCCACTTAAGCTCACTGACAAAACCCATAAATTCTTTTATTTTCAATAGAAACTGTTTATCAATGCTGGAAATGGAAAGCCAGTATCACATGCCATTAAAAGAACTTTATAGAAAGAAAACACTGTGAACATGATTTCCTGGCAAATAAATTCTGTCTAAATGGTTGTGGGCGAGAGCCCTAGATACACTCTCTTTGCTTAAAAAGCGACCTGGAAGATTTAAGGAGACATTAGAGATACATTAGCACCCAATTGGGACTTTCTTTCCCTGATCAGAGGGTTGTAGGGAGAACAACCTTTTCATTGGGTGATTCCATTTAACGCTAAGCCTGTGACTCACCCCCCACTGGGGGTCTGAGTCCCTCCCTGGGACTTTCTTGTGCTGTCACATCTGCTTTCCTCTGTCAATAACATCCCATTGGCTTCTGCTGTCTTAGCTAGGATTTCCTCAACTCTTGTAAGGCCTTCGCCTGTATCAATTTAAACTCTATGTTCATCAGAGTTGGGCTGTAGAAGCTGTGGACCAACATTCTGCAAAGACCCTTCTTGAAGACTGAACCTTTTCTGCCTCATGGGGGTGGGAGCTTAGTGGTGTCAGAGGTGTCCTAGGCAGGTTCAAACTCTGCATTTATAAGTCTGAGATGCTGACCCAGAGCCTTCTGTGATCAAAGGAGGGGTGATGGGAAATGCCCAGGGTGCAGAGAGAGGAGATAGAGGGACCAGGAGCATCTGAGACCTGGGTGAGGGCTCATTCTTCTCTGGAGGACAGTGAGGGGCCATTGGAGGATGAGGAGGGCAGAGAGCAGACCATCCATTGTAGGTGAATGTGGAAAAATGATTGGTGCAGGTAGAGTGGACGCTAGGAGGCAGATTAGGAAGTTCCTAAAACAAGTTGGGCAGGTTTGTGTTGAAAATGAAATTGGAAAACAGGGGATGCTCCACCTAGAGGAAGAGAAAAGTTTAATTTTTAATTATGTGAGTAATGATGAATCATACATCTTTTAACACATTCAATTATGATAATGAGGCTCATGTTCACTTTGACCACCACCCCCATTCCCCATGCCCTCTGCGCCCCCCCCAGATGAAACTACAGTTTGGGATAGGAAGGCACCTGCCAGACTGTTGTTTTTGTGCATGCGTGTGTGTCTGTGTCTAATAGGAATTGTACAACACTACCCATCTCATTGTGCAACTTGCCTTGTTTTACTCAACACCATTTTGTGGTCTTCCCATATTGTTAATACATACAGAGCCATCTCAGCCTTGTAAATAGGGACGGAGTCTCTCTGGGTGGGGCTGCTGTGACTTTAGGCAGTCATTCTCTTAACAATGAATAGTTCATCTTATTGCCAGTACTTCACATGGACCCACTTTCCATGACTCCCAGGCCCTGGTAGGGGGTTTCTCTAGGGAAGACCCAAGAAGAATTGCTGAGTCTTTGTTATGTTGCACATTTAAAATACTTTATTTTATATTGGAATATCGTTGATTTATAATGTGTTAATTTCTGGTGTACAGCAAAGTAATTCTGTTATACATATATATAAGGGATATATGTACCTATTCTTTTTCAGATTCTTTTTCCATAAATTATTACAGAGTATTAAGTACAGTTCCTTGTGTTATACAGTAGGTCCTTGTTGATTATTTACTTTATGTATAGTAGTATATATACGTTGACTCTCTACTTACGTATAGTAGTGTATATATAATCTCCTTACTTACCCCTCCCCTCTCTTTCCCCTTTGGTAACTGTAAGTTTGTTTTCTATGTCTGTGAGTCTGTTTCTCTTTTGTAAATAAGTTCATTTGTACCATTTTTTTAGTTTTCACATATACATGGTATTGTATGATGTTTGTCTGACTTATTTCACTTTGTAGGATAATCTTTAGGTCCATCCATGTTGCTGCAAATGGCATTATTTCATTCCTTTTTATGGCTTAGTAATATTCTGGTGTGTATATATACACCACATCTTTATCCATTCATCTATTGATGGACATTGAGGTTCTTTCCATGTCTTGGCTGTTGTAAGTGCTGCAGTGGACACTGGGGTGCATGTATTTCTTTGAATTATTTTCTCCAGGTATATGCCCAGGCGTGGGATTGCAGGATCATATGGTAGCTCTATTTTTTCCTCCTCTGTTTTGAGGAACTTCCATATTGTTCTCTATAGTGAAAGTGAAAGTGTTAGATGCTCAGTCATGTCCGACTCTTCGCAACCCCATGGATTGTAGCCTGCCAGGCTCCTCTGTCCATGGAATTCTCTAGGCAAGAATAGTGGAGTGGTTGCCATTTCCTCCTCCAGGGGATCTTCCTGACCTAGAGATTGAACTTGGGTCTCCTGCACTTCAGGAAGATTCTTTACCATCTGAGCCACGGGGGAGGCCCATGTTTTGTAGAGTAGCTGCCCCAGTTTACGTGGAGGAGGGTTTTCTTTTCTTCACACCCTCTCCAGCATTTATTGTTTGTAGACTTGCTGATGCTGGCCAGTCTGACCTGTGTGATATGATACCTCATTGTAGTTTAGTCACATTGCACATTTTTAGTAGATATTTCCAACTTGCTTTCTATTTCACATACTCATCAGTACCATATTAGAGTACCTTTTCCTTCTTTGATCATATGAAGCTTAAAAAAAAATCCCAAGATGTGTAACAGATGCTAACTGGAAAGCCTGTTACCAAGAGGGCCTTTCCACCCCAACCTTGCATCTCACTGCAGGGAGAGGGTGTCCACTGCCAGACAGACCGTGAGGAAGGCTGGCAGAATCTGGTGGAAAAAAACATGGAGGGATGAATAGACTATCTTGTTTTGAAATCACAAAGAAGTGAGTTTCTCTTGACCAAACTTTTAAGTCCACTGGGTACAATTTGATGTTCTCTCCAAATATTAATAGATTTGTTCCTCGGCTGAGGCACGATGCCTCGGTCTGTTCCGAGAGAAGTCCGTCACTGCAGAGGACACAAGGCCACACAGCACTTCCTCTGTGCCGAGCCAATTCATTAGACCTGGTGAGCAATTTGCAGAAGAGATTAATTGATTTGCAGGCTGCTGAGCTCTGAGCATTACTCAGCTACCTCCCAGAATGCTCAGGCCACCTGGGAACTCGACCAAGCAAACAGCAATATGTGAGGCTTTAGTCAAAACCTGAGTGGTATCTTCATCCCTCCTTATGGATGAGATGAATGTCTGAAGAGACATGTGAGATAAATGTATGGAGAGATGAATGTTTCAGCCTTCTCTGCTGAGGCCACGGTCCAGACTCCCGGAATAAAATGAGAAGGCTTGCAGAGAATATGATAGCAATGTTTCTTTTTGCAAGCTTTGACTATCCCCAAACAGACACTTTGCTTATCTTATTCTGAAATGCTGCTACCAGCAGTGGATGGCTGTATCTTTGGGTTGTGAGGAAAGAGACTCAATTTAAATTGGCCTAGACAGAAACATTATCTCAGGGAACAGAGAAAGGGGCTTCAGGCTTGGCTGGATCTAGGGGTACGAATGATATCACCTGGATTCAGTTTCTGTCCATCGCTTGGATCTGCTCCTGGGGCATCATCACTGGTTCTTCTAGGACCTGCCTTGCCTGAATATGCTTGACTCTTTTCTGTAACCCCAGATCCCTGAGTCTGGGTGGCCTAGTTGGGAACAGGTGTCTCTCCGGAACCAATCACTGGGGACTTGAGTGACCAGGTCTAAGTCACACACCTGTCCTTGTAAGGAGGGATGGGTTTGGACCTTTAAGAGTAGAGGAGAGACAGTTTCCTAAAAGAGATAGGGGTCCAGATGTCCAGACCACCTCTTACTCATGGTTGAATGGGATTCGGCTTCTGTGTGTCCGAGTTATGCCCTTAGAGCTCCTAAGGAGCTTGGGGACCGGTTGGTGGACCGAGACCCCTTTGTGAAGTAGATGAGAGTTCATATGCAATTAGTCGGGCCCGCTCTGTGCCAGGCAGTGTGTGGGAGCAGGAAGAGAGGCAAACAAGAACACGCCACGGCCCCTGTCCTTAGGGAGAGCCCAGTCTGGCAGAGGCAGCCGGCACAGACTGGTAAACAAGTCATTACACATGCAATGCGGTAAGCTCACTGATATGATTAAGCTTCCAAATGAGGGATCCTGACAGGGCCGACTGGAGCGGGGAAGGGAGAGTGGGCTAGCGCAAACAGGAACAAAACAGGAGGGGGCCGCGCTTCCGCCACACATCCCGTGGCCCCTCCATCCGGGCCCCCGCTGCAGGGGGAGCGCGGCCCCCCACAGAGACCTGCAGCCTGTCACTGCATCATCCCCTTTTCTCCTCCTTGGATCATAAAGAATCTTTGCTATCCACAGTAAACTGCTGGAAGTGGAGGCGTGCAGCACTTAACTACTATTTACTTATTTATCTAAGATGCTAAGTGTTTCCCTTGGCAGTCGCTAATAGATTCCTGTAGAAACGGAGCGACACATCCTGAATTCCGATTTCTGCACCAACAGAAGTTGGGAGCACAAGAGTGTGCAGTGCACTCGTGCCTGGCTCCACTGCGGAGGCCAGAGGTCAGGACCATAGAGTCATTTAAAGAGGTTGAGGTTTGGAAAGATAAGCTATGTTAAAAAATTTCTCTTAAAACAAGAGACACATGCCTTTGATCACAAACCTGAACTGGAGACTGTTCTGCTTTGGGAGGGCTTTCTGGAGACTGTCCTCACCTTGGAGTTGGAGGAGCCTATTCTCAGCAGAACCCTCAAAAAGAGTCTTGTTCTAGAATATTCTATGTTGAAGGACTGGTAGACAAATGGCATCAGAGGATGAAGCAAGAGGAGAAGTGATGATTTCAACAGACCTACCAATGGGGGACAAAACCATGGAGGGTTCCGGTCACTTTGTTAGGTCTTTCCTCTCTCACCTCTACCTGGGACCTGATTTTGCGGAGGGACCAGGCTGTTTTGCTTTGGGGGACAGGCGAGCCTTTAGGGTTAATTTTAAAGGTGAATTTTAACTAAGGGATTAGTAGCAAAGTGAGACCTGAATGGCGTCAACAACTTTTAAGTGATAAGTAGACCAATTGCATCGAGTCACAACGAGAAGGTCAATCTCAGTTCCTTTGTAAGCCTCTTGATTACATCACAAAGGAAGTCCCCCTTTGATGCTAATACGTCTTTAACACCTGCCTGACTAAGTCTTGAGAGAGGTTGGGTTTCAACCTCTAACTAGAATTTCGAGAACTAAGTTCTGGTTTTTTTTTTTTTTTTTGGTTTGTAGTTTTACAGGTACAGGGCAGATACTTCATCCTACCCATTTGCTTCCTACAATAGACCTTGCAAAGCCAAATAATTTAAAAAGTGCCAAACACTCCTTCTTCCTCCCTCTCTTTCAGCCCCTCATTCGGCCAGTAGTAGTGCAGGGCAAGAAACTTTGTTTCTGGAGTCTGAAGAATTCGAGTCCTGACTTTTCTTCTTACTACTTCCATCCTAGAAAGGATGGCCAAGGTCATCCTTTGTCTTTCTCTCAGATCCTCATCTGTAAAATGGGGCCATGTCTGAGTCTATAGGTATCAGAGACTCACTAACCTGGCACTTGAAGAGCCCGTGAGGCCAGTCTAGATAGCCCACTCATCTGTCCAGGGGACTGTCAAGATACCCAAGCTACAGGAGATAGTGAGTTAGAAAGAGGTTGTGTCACCCATTGAAAGGACTTTGTGGGTGTCCCAGTGGTTATCCTGGCTGACAGTGGACAGAAGCCCTAAGTTGTTCCACCCAAGTCTGGGAAAGACTTCTACAGGTCAAGGGATGAATCAAGGAACAGTGAAATTCAGATGTGGAGCTAGGTGGTATGGAGTCAGTGGATGCTTGGGGGCACATGAATTTATGCACTTGGGTACAGATGGCCTGTGAGTGCGACTGGCCCCAAAGGTAGAGGGGACAAAGGGATTTGAATAAATTCTTTGGGTTCTGGCCCCGTCCCATCTCATGCCTTCCTGGCACTGTGAGTTCTGCTTAGGGACACTGCCTTTCTCTAAATAAATGCATTCACTCTGGCTTTTACCCCAAGGTTGGATGCTGGCAGGGAGCACAGGGGAATCGGGTCCAACAAGCTTTGCTTCCTGCTTGAGCACTGGAATTTCTTCTTCTAATCTTCAATATGGCCCCTTGGGGTCAGCAGGGGGATGTCAAGGCCATTCTCCATTCTAATTAGGAGTCCTGCCCAAGTTCAGACATGGAGGAAAAGAAACACAAGTTCCATTCTAAGGTTTTTTTCTTTTGCTAAAACTATATTTTGCTTGTTTATTTCCCTAACTTCCAGAGACACGAAGAAGTAATTTTTGTGCCCCCACCCGCTCTGCACAGACATTAGCGATCATTTTCAGTCATTGCAGCTCTCCCTTTTTGCTACAAGGCACCTGGCATGCCGGGAATGGACAAAAGCTATTTCTCTAAGTACTCGCGTTTGAAATTATTAAGTGTTCATTAAGCACCCCCGGGTGCAAAGCACTCTCGGAGATGTTTGTTTCTCAATTTTCTATAATTTCCTGATTTTTTTCCCCCTTCGCAAAAGGCAGATTGAAAAATGAACTCAGTGCATCTCAGTTTCTGAATCATAGTTAATGTACGACGCCCCCTCTCATAACCGCGCTGTTTTTCTTCTGCCTCCTCTTGTCTCCTTTCTTATCAATCTGAGATAAAGTTCTTATTCTTTTTAACCCCTACTCGAGAGTTGGGGTTGGTGGGGGTGGGGACTGGAACTTTTTTTGCTTTGTTCTCGACTCCCTTCCAGGAAGAAAGGAGTGCAAGAGCGGTGACCAGCACTCGCCCGGACTGCGGGTGGGCAGCTCTGATGGGCACTGGGGCTGCGGGCGGCTCTGTGGCACCCGAGCAGGTGCATCAAGAGAGCTGGGACTCTGCTCCCCGGGGGACCTGCCCCCCAGCTGGTGGGCAGCAGGGATTCACCCCCCCCCCCAGAACCCCCTTGTGCGCGGACCCTTGTGGAAAAATACAGAAGCCCTAAGCCCCCCCTCCCGTCCGCCCTCACGCCCGGTGATGCTGAGTCTTACATGAGTACAGAGAAAGGCTGTTTTTCTCTTTTTCTTTTCTTTTTTTTTAAAAAAACAACAACCTCATATAACCTCAAAAGTTGCCCATGAATTTACCAAAACTTTTTTTATGAAACTATTCTAACCTCTGATGGGGGTTAAAAAACAAGCCCTGTGAATTTATTACCGAAGCGGGAGAAAAAAAAAAAAGCACTTTTTATTTGATGGAAATTGTCTTCCAAGCTTCAAGGGCGCCCCCTAGCGCCGAGGAGCAGGCAGCGAGGCTGACTTCTTCCGCCCGGGAGCCCTGCTGAAAGCCCAAATTTGGGGGCCCTCTGTGGGGGACTCTGATCTCGCCCAGTTGTGGGTCCCGTGTGGATCGGACCCTGACTCACGTGGGGAGGGGGACTGCTCTGACTACCACCGGACCCCTTTGCACGAATTTATTTTCTGTTCTTTGAAATTTAGATGACTACAGCCCAGGAATGGGAGAGGAGGGTTTTCATTTTAGGACCCCCTCCCCACCCCATTTTTGAAATAGGGAGGACCACTCCTGCTCAAGAAGTGGCCCTTGCCACTGTTTCAGCATGCAGGAGACCCCGGCTCTTTCCTGTTCTCTCATTTTTATTATAAATGAGAAATGCCACCCAGATGTGCAAGAATAAAAACCAACGCTAAGAGAGGAGGCGGAAGCGCCAGCCGAGGATGGAGGGAGGGAGAGGGGAAGAGAAGAGTGATACGCTGAGGGTAAAATAAAGGACTAAACGGGGCGGGGCAGGGGTTTGGGTGGGCTGCAGGACCTTTGCCGGCTCCCTGTCCCGAGGTACGTGAGCAGGATACAGGATTCTGCTGCAAGCGCAGACTCCTGGCTCCTTGCACAACAAACAGGACTTTTCAGTCTTTTTGTGCCATGTATGTGAAGTGTTTCTATCCTCCCCAGCTTGGAAACAAACCAGTTCTCCTTCAAAGCTGACCATGTTTTTAAGAAGCACGCGTTAGAAATATGAAAAAAAGAAAAAAGAAAGAAGCAAATGTTCTAACTCAGAGATGCAGGGAAGGAGCGAGCCTGCGGCAGCCAGCCCAGCAGGGGCACCAGGGGGACAGCATCTCCCGGATCGGCTTGGAGGGAGGCTGCGGTCCTGTGTCCTCGGCTGGTCTCGGCGGCACCATTACCTCAGTTTCTCCGTCTGTAACTCCAAGACGACAAATGACAGTATCCATTTGGTACGGCTGTTGAGATATCACTTATATCTATCATTTAAAACAGGGCTTAATATCTTATTTGACAATGAGCATCCCAGATCATGACTTTTAAGCTCTCTCTACCAAGGAGCCAGAAACCCAGAATTTTCCATTAAGTTAAATCTCCCAATTTTTACATGACAAGAGTGAATTCACATTTAAAAAAACAAGCGCATACGTACACACTGGTCTGAGCTCCAGTATAGTCAGGAGCTTTGAGACCTTTGCCAGTTGCCAGGGGACTTGGGAAGGCTGCCCCCCTCCCTATGTCAGCCCCCACCCCTACATGCTGAAGCCAGTGTGGTCACAGTTCTTTTAGCGTGAATGGATTTGAGGGAAGTAACCCCTTTTCCTCCCCCTTTCCTGAGAATGTGGGAGGGGCACTTTTGAATCCATGCACACCAGGAAGCAACAGTGGAATGTGGCACGTGGGCATGCATGTGGGCAACCACGGAGACGCGGGAAGGGGGGACTTGTCCCTGGAGACCTCGCTGGCCCCTCCCAATAAGTGTGTGCTTTTCAACCTTGGTGCTTCAAGGTGTTTCTTGGCTTCTGTCTTGGTTTTGGTGGCATCATCTGCCAGGCTGGCTTACCATGTGTTCCTGTACCAGGAGAGGCCTCCCCTCTGCCCAGCCCCTCCTGGGTTTCCTGTGTCCCCTCCTGACTGGTGTGCCCTTCTGCCCTGATGCCTCAACGCAGCATCCATCTACTCTTACTGCTTGGGTGAGCTGGTTGCTCTTTGCACACGGCCCCACTTCCTTCACTCAGCCCTCCACGCACTCAGGGCCACTGATTGAGCATCTTCTATGCTATTACATTGTTTGATGGGTAAACCAAGCCCATTTTACTGAGCTCCCTTTGTCTCCAAAAATGTTGAGACCTGAGCTTCTCCAAGTGTCATAGACAAAACAACAACAGAAATTACATGGCACAGTGATTCCAAAAAGCATGAGAGAGAAGACGACCAAGAACCAGAGACACAAATTCCCATTTATCTTTGTTCGAATGGATTAAATAGAGTATGCTATTGATTTTTAAAAATCCACACAATAGTGGTTCAAAAGAAATTCGTTTTGTATGTTTTAATATGAAAGCAATTATTTTCCTTTTAAAACTGCTTCCTGGGTCTGTTGGTTTTTTTTTTTTCTTTCCCTTTTCATTCTGCAGAGCAGAATACTGCATGTTGCTAAGTGGAGGGAGGGGGGAAGCTCTTCATTTTTCCCTTATTAATCTCTATCTGCTATACATTTTAAATGCTACATTCTATGATGCTTAATTTCAATTAATTTGGATTCATTTAAGTAACATTTCATTATAGATTCAATGCATCCATATTTTTCTGTAAATTAAGAAATGAGGAACATTATTTAGTGACTTAAGTCATCAAAACTAAGAAAAACCACATAGCCTTGTTTAGTCTGGAAGTTTCCTTGAAGAGGAAGAAGTTCTTTTTGGGTTTTGTGTTTGTTTACCTTTCCCATCTCTTCCTGGATTTTCTGCAGCTTGTTTAGTAAGACTTGTGTTGGTTCTGACAGCTTGAGACTCTCAATGCTTCTGAGGACAGAGGACATATTTCTTCTTTGCCTCCAGTTTTGCTACTCAATAAATTTGAGGAGTCATGAAGCCGTCATCTGCGTAGTTAGATAAGGAAGAAAATGATGATTTCTCTATTATTTTGCTTAGAAGAATGGGAAACTAGATTAATCACTGTCCATTGGAAGTGCCTCTTTACAGAAGAGACTGGCTCCTTTCAGTGAAGTCATGATGTGTCCCACATTGGATGGTTTTCCAGGGACTAGGAGCAGACAGTCAAGCTTTGAATTTTAAGTCTGTCACTAGGCGAGGTTTGGTAAATTCTTAATCCCACTTTGAATATGGTTAGGAAGGGGCTGGTGTGGGAGAGGGGGTGGGAATACCCATGGCACCCACCCACCTCCTTTGCTGGGACAGAAGGAAAGTAAGCAATGTCTGTTACAGTCAGGAAAACAGTTTGTCATGGCTTATTGATATAATTGTTGGTAGCATGGAACCAAAATCCAACTCAAAAAGATTTGAAATTGCTTGTGAAACAAGAAGCCCAGAGACTCAAACAATATCACCAGGGCTCTGTTTATCCCTCTTCCTATCTGAGCTGGCATTCTTGGTTGGGTGAGGGGGGCGTGCTTTGTTCCCTGGCATGAGGTGGCCCCCGGCATGCATCCTACCCTCTTAACAATTGGAGTAGGAAGTGTCCCATTTGAATTGAATTGAAGTCCAGCACCAACTCTGACTTAGTGAGGTTTGGGTCATGTATCTAGCCCTGAGCCTTCTGCTTGTCCAAAAGAGTGGAATTTGCTTGCTCCAGGAGATGGGAAGTGGTAATTGGTTATAAACCAGCCCACTTATATTGAGAAGAGGTGTTCCAACAAGGTGGAGGAATGACTGCTGAAATCAAGGAACAGAAGATATTTATCACAACCCATTCCTTTTAGTTTTTATTTTTATTTGTTTTTAAATTGGAGTGTACTTCCTTTACACTGCTATATCAGTTTGTTCTGTATAGCAAAGTCAAACAGCTAAATATCTACCTCAGTTCAGTTCAGTTCAGTCGCTCAGTCATCCGACTCTTTGTGACCCCGTGAATTGCGGCATACCAGGCCTCCCTGTCCATCACCAACTCCCAGAATTCACTCAAATTCACGTCCATCGAGTTGGTGGTGCCATCCAGCCATCTCATCCTCTGTTGTCCCCTTCTCCTCCTGCCCCTAATCCCTCCAAGCCTCAGAGTCTTTTCCAATGAGTCAACTCTTCGCATGAGGTAGCCAAAGTATTGGAGTTTCAGCTTTAGCATCAGTCCTTCCAAAGAAATCCCAGGGCTGATCTCCTTTAGAATGGACTGGTTGGATCTCCTTGCAGTCCAAGGGACTCTCAAGAGTCTTCTCCAACACCACAGCTCAAAAGCATCAATTCTTTGGCGCTCAGCTTTCTTCACAGTCCAACTCTCACATCCATACATGACCACAGGAAAAACCATGGTCTTGACTAGACAGACCTTAGTCAGCAAAGTAATGTCTCTGCTTTTAAAAATACTATCTAGGTTGGACATAACTTTTCTTCCAAGGAGTAAGCGTCTTCTAATTTCATGGCTGCAATCACCATCTGCAGTGATTTTGGAGCCCTCAAAAATAAAGTCTGACACTGTTTCCACTGTTTCCCCATCTATTTCCCATGAAGTGATGGGGCCGGATGCCATGATCTTCGTTTTCTGAATGTTGAGCTTTAAGCCAACTTTTTCACTCTCCTCTTTCACTTTCATCAAGAGGCTTTTGAGTTCCTCTTCACTTTCTGCCCTAAGAGTGGTGTCATCTGCAGATCGTGAATCACAGCTATTAATGTTTACCACTTTTGCCTCAAGGCAAAGGAGAAGGGAGTGGTAGAGGATGATATGGTTAGATAGCATCATTGACTCAATGGACACGAATTTGAGCTAACTGGGGGAGATAGTGAAGGACAAAGGAGCCTGGCGTGCGGTTGTCCAGCAGGTCGCAAAGAGTCGGACACAACTTAGCAAGTGAACAACAGGGTAAGGTAAAGTCGCTCAGTCGTGTCCGACTCTTTGCGACCCCAGGGGCTATAGCCTACCAGGCTCCTCTGTCCATGGGATTTTCCAGGCAATAGTACTGGAGTGGATTGCCATTTCCTTCTCCAGGGGATCTTCCCGACCCAGGGATCGAACCCAGTTCTCCCACATTGTAGACAGACGCTTAACCGTCTGAGCCACCAGGAAGGCTATCTCCTATTTTCTCAACACAAAGATCCAGAGGTGTTTCTGGACCAACCTGAAATACAACCTCAAGATGGAGATGAAGTAGGCAAACTTCTCCTTATACTGTTTTATGTATTCAGCTAGTTGCACACAGTCCTTTAAATCACACATTACATAAAAGATCAGTGTAGGGACATTATGTTTTTTACTCACATTTCACAAAGCCATTCTAGCTGAACTTGTAGCATGAATCTTTGAGATGGCTTTTGTCATCGCCAGAGCCCCTGGTTTGAGTCACCTAATAGAGATTTCCGAGCACAGCATCTTCACTTTCAACCCAGCTCTTTGAAATTTAGTACTTTTAGAATCTGAGCACAATGCCATCGTAGAAATTTATCCACCACGTGAGCACCTATTTACATAACATTAGGACAGTCGCTTTCATTTCTCAGGTAGGTGCCTGTTTGACATTTCCACCAAATAAACACATCCTATTTTGCTTTTTAAAGCAATCTTCAAAGGACTTGTTTGCAGCAACACTCAACGCTTATAACTGTGTCCTCACCACCCAGGAAAAATGACTAAATGTGTATTCAAGGTCCTCCCTCCTGTCACCTTTTCGAAACCAAGTGATTCAGTTTACAGATACGTATATCCATTCTGTTTCAGATTCTTTTCCCATATAGGCTATTACAGAATATTGAGTAGAGTTCCCTGTGCTATACAGTGGTTCTTGTTGATTATTTTATATATAGTGGTGGGTATATGTTAATCCCAAACTCTTGATTTATCCCTCCCCACCCCCATCAAGTCTCCTCTTTGGCAAACATAAGTTTGTTTTCAAAGCCCATGCCTTATTTTAAAAGGGCTTCCCTGTAGCTCAAATGGTAAAGAATCTGCCTCCAATCCAGGAGACCTGGGTCGGAAAGAACCTCTGGAGAAGGGAATGGCAATCCACTCCAGTATTCTTGCCTGGAGAATCCCAGGGACAGAGGACCCTGGTGGGCTACATCCGTGGGGTCGCAAAGAGTCAGACACAACTGAGCGACTAATACTCATTATTTTAAAAAGTCATTCACTTCAAAGTCTTTTATTGTAAACATTTTTATTCTCAAACTTCAAGTCTATTCATTGCTCAGCCATATCATAATTTGTCTGCAGTGTATTATTTAATAAGAACCACAATAGGAATAATCTTAGCTAATATTGATGGGTGGTCCCCATCACTAGTCACTATTTTGAGCCCTTTATTATCTCTTGTAGAATTCTTGATGGAAATACAAAAGTGCTAAAATTATACTCATTAAAATTTTGGGGGTTGTTTTTTTAATTTTTATAATGTGTTGGTTTTCTGCCATACAACAATGCAAATCAGCCATAATTATACTCTCCTACACTCATTTTAACAATGCAGAAATAAGATTATACAGCAAGCAAGTGCTAAAATAAGTAGGCAATCTGCCACTAGACCAAGGTTATGAAATGTTATGCTTCTCGTTCCCAATCTCATTAGTTATCATTGGACATCCCCAAATGTAATATACTTACATCCAATATTTATAAACAAATATTCTGAAGGAATTTGTATGATCCCAAAATATGCATATTAGTCATCATAAATACATATTTCTTGTATCAAATGTAATGACACATATATTTACTATATAGCAGTATCCATGTCAAACATAGGTTTACCTGTGATATGTTAGCTACTGCTGTGTAACAAAACACCCTGATACTCAGTAGTTTATGACTATTTATTCTTGCTCATGAATCTTTGGGTTAGTGGGCTATCAGGCTTGGCTGAATTGGCACTCGAGTCTTGCTGGGTTTGGTCATGCGTCTGTGGGGTCCTTGTGGGAATGGCTGAGACTGGCCAATCTTGGGTGGCATCACTCACATCGTGGAAGTTGGTTGGCTATAAGCAGGGAGAGTGGGGCTGGTGTTCTTTCTCCGTAAAGGTCAGATAATACATGTTTCTTTAACATCACTGACCATAAAGTCTCTGTTGCAACAACTCAACATTGACATGTTAGGGAGAAGACAGCCACAGACAATATGTAAATGAATGGGCATGGTTGTGTTTCAATAAAACTGTATAAAAGTAGACAGAGGGTCAGGATTGGTCTGCAGGCTGTAGTTTGCTGATCCTTGGCCCAGATAATTTGTAGATATGAAAAAATGGGTGAAGGCTTAATATTTGTTGGTCAACAGGCAAGCCAAATTTGTCAAGACTGTATGGGGATAATCAAAGTTTAGGGCTTGCCAGGTGGCTCAGTGGTAAGGAATCTGCCTACCAATGCAGGAGACACAGAAGACATGGGTTTGATCCCTGGGTGGGGAAGATCCCCTGGAGAAGGAAATGGCAACCCATTCCAGTATTCTTGCCTGGAGAATCCCACAGACAGAGGAGCCTGGAGGGCTACAGTCCATGGGGTTGCAAAGAGCTGGACATAACAGCACTCACACACATTCTAACCAAAGTTTAGGTAATAGTCTAAAGTTTATTAGACTCCTACAGTAAAATATTTCTCATCACTGTGGTACTAAGTATGATAAAACTTTGGCTTCTCTCTTGAAAAGTGAAAATGCTGCTGCTAAGTCGCTTCAGTCGTGTCCGACTCTGTGCGACCCCATAGACAGGAGCCCAACAGGCTCCCCTGTCCCTGGGATTCTCCAGGCAAGAACACTGGAGTGGGTTGCCATTTCCTTCTCCATTGTGTGAAAGCGAAAAGTGAAAGTGAAGTCGCTCAGTCGCATCCGACTTCTAGCGACCCCATGGACTGCAGCCTACCAGGCTCCTCCATCCATGGGATTTTCTAGGCAAGAGTACTGGAGTGGCTTGCTATTGCCTTCTCCGACATTTCCTTCTCCATTGTGTGAAAGCGAAAAGTGAAAGTGAAGTCGCTCAGTCGCATCCGACTTCTAGCGACCCCATGGACTGCAGCCTACCAGGCTCCTCCATCCATGGGATTTTCTAGGCAAGAGTACTGGAGTGGCTTGCTATTGCCTTCTCCGGAAAAGTGAAAATAACTGAATTTAAAGGGATATGAAAAGTTTTACTCCTCTCGCAACTAACTATTGTGTGTAACTAGAACAATCTAGGGTGGTGGTCTCATGGTAGGGGCCCAGGTTGCTCCTGTCTTGTTGCTCTGCTCTCCTGTCTCCTTGCTTTTCTTGTTTTGTGGTCTGGGGTGGCTTCTTCAGCTCCTGCTATCACGTCTGCACTCCAGCTACTAGAAAGGTAAAGGGGGAATGAAAGGGGACCAGCCCTTCCTTCAAGGGCCTGCCTTGGAAATTGCATATATCATATCCTCTCACATCTCTTTCCCCAACATTTAGTTACCTAGTCACACTTGGCTGCAAGAAAAACTGGAAAATGTAGTTTTTAGCAGAGCAGCATACCCCATCCAGAAAGTGGGTTTTCATTGCTAAGAAAAAAGATTAGAAATAGGGAGGCAACTCTCAGGTTCTGCCACAAGGGCTAGAGATACAGACGGGGTAAAAGTCCAAACTTTAAATTCAATTAATATTCATGCCAGGAAGGCCATTCTCCCGGTGCTGCGTATGTGCTAAGATTTTCTCTCTGTGCCTGAGCTCGTCTCTCTGGGCAGCAGTGACATCTTATTCCTTATCCTACTCTCCATCACAAGTTAAAAATGACAGACAGAACTTTAAAATTCTAGTTTGAGGAAAAACATGGAGATAATGCTTTTGTTTGTTTATCTCCAGAGAGCAAATGATACCACTTCAAGAATCTTGTTACTAAACACCCGTGTTCACGCTGACAAGCTCGGGGGTATGTCTCCTCCCCAAGTTCTTTCAGTCTCACGTGCTTCTGCTTTGAATCCCTTTGGCATGCTCCCTCCACCCCTGCAATGGCCAAACAAGGGTCCAGGTTGCCTCCTAGGTCCCCACAATTCCAGAGCCTACATCTAACAGTGCCTGGCTTCATCCTTTTTCTTCTGTTACGTCCTTGCAGCTTTTTCAACGTCGCCCACTGATGGAATCTCAAATTATATGGTGAGCTACGGTAATAAGAGTAGGAAAAACACCTTGCTGTTATTTACCCAGAACGAGACATCAAACTGTCATAACTGCGTGAGGGTGTCCCATTATCTACACGTATCCTACTGTTTCTTCCTGGTAGCCCCCCTCCCCCGCCCTCCCCACTCATCAACCAAGGAGAGCTCGTGGTTATATCTATGTATCCCTGACAAGAAAATTAATTTCGATGGAACAGAGAGGGTGGAAGCAGTATGGAATGCGGAAACGCGAGCTGGCTTGTAAGTTTTAAGGCTCTGTTTCTTTTCCTGAGGAAAACAGGGTTGTGGTCACCTTTAATCTTCTTCAGATTATGTTCAGGCTCAGAGCCCGTTACCGTCAAAATTCATATGGAGCTTTTAAAGAGAACAACCCCTTTAAAGAAAAAAAAATTCTTGATGAATGCAAATTGACATTAAATGCAGTTTTAAAAAAATGATCAGGGTTTTTAAATATGATTATAATCAGTGGGAATAGTGGAGCAGAGTCAAATCATTACTGATCTCATTCATGGGGGTGGCATGGAAGGACTGCTGTGAATTCATCAGAAAATGAGCTTTTCTCTAAAGCCTAACCAGCTGGGGATGCGCCCCGGGACGCCTGCCTGAGGCGCTGAGATGCTGCACACAAATTGACCCTTGCAGAACTTCTCCCTGGAGATGCATCTACAGTCACAAAGGGCAAGAAACCTCTGTGCAGGAGTGAGAGCTGCCAGTGGGTGGAATGAAGGCAAAAAGCAGCATCTGGCCTAAGTTTCAGAGTCAGGCTGACGAGGTTGTGCTCTGTAAGCTCATTCCAAGGGTATTCATCAAGCAGCTAATATGTGCTGTTCCCTCAAGCCCTTTCAGTTCAGTTCAGTTCAGTCGCTCAGTCGTGTCCGACTCTTTGCGACCCCATGAATCGCAGCACGCCAGGCCTCCCTGTTCATCACCATCTCCCGGAGTTCACTCAGACTCACATCCATCGAGTCCGTGATGCCATCCAGCCATCTCATCCTCGGTCGTCCCCTTCTCCTCCTGCCCCCAATCCCTCCCAGCATCAGAGTCTTTTCCAATGAGTCAACTCTTCGCATGAGGTGGCCAAAGTACTGGAGTTTCA
>SJYT01001779.1:130690-172515 GCA_006410635.1 Cephalophus harveyi
CATGAGAAACGCTGGGCTGGAAGAAGCACAAGCTGGAATCAAGATTGCAGGGAGAAATATCAATAACCTCAGATATGCAGATGACACCACCCTTATGGCAGAAAGTGAAGAGGAACTAAAAAGCCTCTTGATGAAAGTGAAAGAGGAGAGTGAAAAAGTTGTCTTAAAGCTCAACATTCAGAAAACGAAGATCATGGCATCCAGTCCCATCATTTCATGGGAAATAGATGGGGAAACAGTGGAAACAGTGTCAGACTTTATTTTTTGGGGCTCCAAAATCACTGCAGATGGTGATTGCAGCCATAAAATTAAAAGATGCTTCCTCCTTGGAAGGAAAGTTATGGCCAACCTATACAGCATATTAAAAAGCAGAGACATTACTTTGCCAACAAAGATCCGTCTAGTCAAGGCTATGGTTTTTCCAGTAGTCATGTATGGATGTGAGATGGACTGTGAAGAAAGCCGAGTGCCGAAGAATTGATGCTTTTGATCTGTGGTGTTGGAGAAGACTCTTGAGAGTCCCTTGGACTGCAAGGAGATCCAACCAGTCCATTCTAAAGATCAGTCCTGGGTGTTCTTTTTAAGGAATGATGCTGAAGCTGAAGCTCCAGTACTTTGGCCACCTCATGAGAAGAACTGACTCATTGGAAAAGATTCTGATGCTGGGAGGGATTGGAGGCAGGAGGAGAAGGGGGACAACAGAGGATGAGATGGTTGGATGGTATCACTGACTCGATGGACGTGAGGTTGAGTGAACTCTGGGAGTTGGTGATGAACAGGAAGGCCTGGTGTGCTGCAATTCATGGGGCTGCAAAGAGTTGGACTCAACTGAGCAACTGAACTGAACTGAACTGAGACTGTAGCCTACCAGGATCCTCCGTCTATGGGATTTTCCAGGCAAGAGTACTGGAGTGGTTGCCATTTCCTTCTCCAGGAGATCTTCCCAACCCAGCGATTGAACCCGGGTCTCCTGCATTGTAGGCAGAAACTTTACCATCTGAGCCACCAGGAAATCCAAAGGTAAGGCCCTACAAGTTAGCTATAAATTAAAATTGTAAAGCAGAAATTCTGATTTGTACCTCATCAAAGCTTACACAGTTGCAGGAATTTAACTATATGTGGTTTGTGTATGAATATCAGCCTATAGGTGGTCTACCTTGGTGCATCACTATGTTGAATCCCAAGGTTGAATGAAAGGGTCTATATATGAACATTTATTTCCTTGAGTGATGTTGAATAACAATCAAGTTTTTATCTTCCTACAAATAATTATTTTAAAAATACATTTTGTTGCATAAATTTTAAATTAAAGTGATTTAACCAGTGAATCATTCATTATTAAATTTTAAGTAGTGGAAAATCTAAAATATTATTCCAGATGATTCTAACTTATGTGTTAACACTCAACATTGTTTTTTCTTAAATTCCATCTTGTATTAGAAATCAGGAATTATTCCTCTGAAACACATACCTGAACCAAAACCCACCTCTTGATTAGCAAATGGCCAATATCAAAACTGTTTTATTGTTTCAATATTTGCTTCTTCATAGTTTGCATTTTACCATCTTTCTTTAAATCAAGTTAATGCTCTTAAATGCAGCAAGAAAAGTAAAGAGAGGAAATAAATTTTCAAATAACATTTTGCTTTGGGGAACAGTTCTGGTAATTTGGAGTGCTTGATTGCAATGTTTGAGGAAGGAGACAATGTTGTGAAAATATAATGAGAGTTAAAAAGATCTGAAATTGCTGGCTGTTATTTGAGGAAATGTTAGTGTTTTCCTTTTCAGGTAAGGGGAACCACATAAAGTGGTTCTCTTTTTTCTCCCTACTTTTCAGGAATGAAATGTTACATCAATTACAGAATCTATATTAACCATTGCAATAAGAATATGTTTTTTGTTTTTCTCATTTCTTATGCATTCAATCTTATTTGTATTTTATATAATTTTGTAAGCCCCATAAATTCTGATGGATGTAAAGCTGTAAATAAAGTTTAATGAGCAACATATTGGTTCCATTGAAATAAAAATTGTGAAGTCCATTTATCCTATGTATATATTGGAAGAATAAACTTCCTAAAATATGTATCTGATTCCACCATCCTTTTAAAATCTTTAAAAGTTGGTTTTCAACATAAAAGCCCAACTTTTTTTGAGGATTATAATATTCATGAATGGGTTCCTATTTACCTCTCTAATTATCACTTATATTAATGTACTTCTCATGACCCAACATCTAGTCTTTCTGAACTACTTATATTTGCAACACATATGTTTTCCAAACTATTAATCTATAACAGTGTTTCTTTTACTTCTTCTTTTCATTATCTATGTAATTTCTCCAAATCTCTGAAAATACAGTCCTAGTATCCCTTGCTACAAAGTGCTTTTCAAAATCCTCCCATATTGTTTAAACCCATCCCAATCCCATGGAGTTGGATCACTTTCTTCCTCATTGTCCCCATAGTTATGCTTCAAAACATTCAGAACACTGAATGTTTGAGATGCCTTTATATAACTCTGCTGCTGCTGCTGCTAAGTCACTTCAGTTGTGTCTGACTCTGTGCGACCCCATAGACGGCAGCCCACCAGGCTTCCCCGTTCCTGGGATTCTCCAGGCAAGAACACTGGAGTGGGTTGCCATTTCCTTCTCCAATGCATGAAAGTGAAAGTGAAGTCACTCAGTCATGTCCGACCCTCAGTGACCCCATGGACTACAGCCTTCCAGGCTCCTCTGTCCATGGGATTTTCCAGGCAAGGGTACTGAGTGGGGTGCCATTTATATAACTCTAGTGTATATCTTCAGAGGAGGCAATGGCATCCCACTCCAGTACTCTTGCCTGGAAAATCCCATGGACGGAGGAGCCTGGTGGGCTGCAGTCCATGGGATCGTGAAGATTCGGACACTACTGAATGACTTCACTTTCACTTTTCACTTTCATGCATTAGAGAAGGAAATGGCAACCCACTCCAGTGTTCTTCCCTGGAGAATTCCAAGGACGGTGGAGCCTGGCGGGCTGCCGTCTATGGGGTCGCACAGAGTCAGACACAACTGAAGTGACTTAGCAGCAGCAGCAGCAGCAGCAGCAGTGTATATCTTAACACCTACAACATAATAGGCACACAAAATTGATCAAACAAATGTTTATTGATTTGACTTTTAAGTTGATGGATCTCTGTGGATATATCAACCCTGCAGAAAATTTCAAACTGGATGAGTACCCAGAAAATTCATGTCAATGGACAAAAAGTGGCATAGACTGTACATATGGTAAAATTGATTACATCATCTTCAAATAAGATCTCCCCTACATAAAAGGTGTGCTTGAGAATTTGGAAAGTATTAAAAGGGGGCATTGGGGAAAGAAACAAAGTAAAATATATAACCAATGGCTAAAAAATAATTTATGGAGTCAGAGTAGATTATTGGTATAAATACTGGTCATTCACAGTAGTGCTCCATTCCAATTTTACCAACATTAGATTCTCAGTGGAGAGGGTGACTACCCTCTTCAAGACTAACTGTGATGTATACTCCCCCAAGGGCTTCCCAGATGGTGCTAGTGGTAAAGAATCTGTTTGCCAATGCAAAAGACCTGAGAGATGCGGGTTTGATCCCTGGGTTGCTAAGATCCCCTGGAGGAGGAAATGGCAACCAACTCCAGCATTCTTGCCTGGGCAATTCCATGGACAGAGGTACCTGGTGGGCTACAGTTCATGGGGTCACAAAAAGTTAGACATGACTAATCATCTGCACACAGGTACACACTTTCCCAAGCAAATTTTTTGTCCTCCAACTTGATCATCAATCATTATTTTATCCTCTAGTAAGCCTAAAATTTGTGATTAATCCTTACTTTCTTTAAGAAACTATATATCCTATCACAGCATAGATCTCAATTTACGAAATATCTGCCACAGTGTCTTCTTTACTGTTAAATATCAACTCAGTAAGTCACCCAGAATGGAAAGTGTCTAGCGTTAAACATGAGTCATCTTAGTCAAAACACCACAGTTGGATGAGAGGGTTCATTCACATGTGCAAATCTAAATATTTTATTAATAAGTGAAGTTCTGAATAATGTAGAATACAAATCTCAGAATATAGTGTAATACAGTTTCACACTATAAATTGTACATACGGGGAAGTGAGAGCCAGTGAAGTCAAACCTTTACAGGGTTACAAAAAAACTAGTCTATGATATCACTAATTGTCTTATTCTGTGCATAACTTTCCTTTTAATACAAATAGCTTATGAAACCAAGAAGCTATATCATCAGTGAATAGGGGGAAGAGATAAAAGTTGATAATAAAAAGCAGTCATTTATTTAGGAAGCTTTAATGAAAAAGGAAGCCATATATCTCACACTTTAAAAATTTATATTACTGTAAGTCCATATCATTATAATAACAGACTATTGGTAAAGGACATGCTGTTACCATTCATTTACAAAAATAAACCTTAATGTAAATGATATTTCCTGATTTTCCTTTCTCAGTTAGTCAGCCACTGAAGTATAACCTTGATCTTAATACAAGTCTCATGGGCCCATCCACTGTCTCTGCATACTGTTCATTGATCATTTGATTAAAATATGACAGGATTTATTTCTAAAATTAACTTCACAAGCTTTCATACATTTTAAGTGTCTATATGGCAGATAGTTTTCTGCCAATAAATACTGACAGGTATGTACTGAAATGTAAATCCATCTTTGATATTTTTTTTAAGACCAAAGGATAGGGTTCTTACCAAGAAAAGTGAACTTGATCTACAAGCTCAGATTCAAGACACTGAAGTTTTGGATGTTATTTTCGATCTATTTAATGAAACACTGCTTTGTTTTGTTTTTCTCCTCTCTAAAAAAGTGGAAAATAAAACCTCATAGACTATGAGGCTTGCTCATAGACTATGACAAAAATAAATTCCTAAGAGAATAATTAAATAATGTCTTGTTAAATATGTTTCTTTACAAAGAAGGATGTTATTAATGAAAATAAATACTGCTCCTATTTTTACATATACTGAGACACTGGAAAAAATATTTTGTTGAGACAATATTTCATTTGATATAAAAGGAGGAAAGAAGAAAAATTAGTGAGATACAATGATCCTCAAAGAAATCCACATCATAATCTATGGAACCTGTGAATATGCTACCTTACTTGGCAAAAGTGACTAGCATATGTGACTGTATTAAGGACAGATATGGGAAGATTATTTCAGATTATCCAGGTGAGGCCAGTGTAATCACAACAGTCCTTAAAATTGGAGGAAGAAGGTAGAAGAGTCAGAAGTTGTGACTATGAACAAAAGCAGAGAGAGATGCAAATTTTTTGGCTTTGATGATGGAAGGAGAGGGCAATGAGCTAAAGAATAGGGATGGCCTCTAGAAACTGAAAACATCAAGGAAATTAATTCTCTTCTAGAGCTTCCAGACAGAACTTAAGCCCTGGTAACGTATTGATTTTAGCCCAATGAGGCCTATGTCAAACTTCTACCTATAGACTGTAGGATTATACATTTGTGCTACTGAGGCTTCAATTTGCAGTATATGTGTATGTGTGCCAAGTCACTTCAGCTGTGTCAGACTCTGCGACACAGTGGATTGTAGCCCACCAAGCTCCTTTGTCCATAGGATTCTCCAGGCAGGAATACTGGAGTCGGTTGCCATTATCTACTCCAGGGGATCTTCCCAACACAGGGATCGAACCTGAGTCTCTTACATCTCCCTCATTGTCAGGTGAGTTCTTTACCACTAGCACAACCTGGGAATTATAACAGTGATAGAAAACTAATACAGGAAAGCTGGCCTTTCTTCTCCAAATGGAAGATTAACCGTAAGTATTTATTACTGCTACTTTCTGAAACTACTGAAACAATAGTAGAGGAATTTTCAAAGCAAAGCAGAGTAAAAAGATCAGGAAAGGAGAGTGTAAAAAGAACTACTTGAAACCCTGTTTAAAAAACACACTTACCTTTGTTTTAACCAACTCAACTTGTTTTCAGAACAATGACAGCAAGGCACCTCTCTGTAGGAAGGTGATTAAGTGTCTTACCTGGACAACGTCACTGACTTTAAAGAAGTCTAAAGACACCAACTTCTGGTGAAGAGTCGAACCACATCACTGAAAATGGAAGTTGACAGACTTACTGCATACAATTGTGCAGAGTCTCAATAATCTTAAATTCAAAATCATATATATTAATAGATATTAGAAATAGAATCTGTGCAGAAGAAACAGTTAAAACACAGTGAAAAATTTGACAGCACTAAAATCCTTCACTTATGATACAAGAGAAAGACTCTTAAAAAAAAAAAGGAAAACTTTAGAAAATAACAACAACAACAAAACGTTCTTGAAAATTGAGACTACCATAGAAGAACATCTTGGAAGATAAATGAAATCAAATAGATGCATATAGACGAAAGTTATAGATGATAAAATTAAGAAAATCTCCAAGAAAGTGGAGAAAAAATACAAAGAGTTACATAGAAGAGAAAATAGGAGAATATTAGAAAATCATTGCAAGAGTTCTGACATCCAAATAATGAAGATCCCAGAAAGAAGGCTAGAGGAAGATGGAAAAGAGTAAATAAAGGGAAAAGAACTTAAGAAAATTTTCCTGATGGTCATGAATTTCCAGATTGAAAGTGCACAGCAAAATAGATTAAAATGAATGCACACTTAGGCAGAAACTTTGACATTTTAGAACACCAGGGAGGATTAGAATATCCTATTAGCTTTTAAGCAGAGAAATCAGTTTTACACAAGGGCCTAAAACTTAATGGTGTTAGACATCTCAATAGCAACATTAGAGTCTAGTAGTAAAAGGAACAATGTTGCTGTAATTCAGAAGGAACATAATTTCTATACTAGACCAAACTCTTAATTATTAGGGACAAGTTATCTTATTTAAAGATATCAAACTTTCAAAAAGTTTACTTCTAGTTTTTTTTGTTTTTGTTTTTCCTTTTTCTCCTGAGAAACCCCTGGGAAATGTGATTCATCAAAACTGAAAGAGTAAAGACTTCCCTGGCAGTCCAACGGTTAAGACTCTGCCCTTCCGCTGAAGAGGCATGGTTCCAACCTTAGTAGGGAACCAAGAAAGATCCCATGTGCTGTGTAGCACAGCCAGAAAAACAAAAACAAGGAGTAAACCAAGTAAGCTATGTATGTTCCATGAGACTGGGTTTCTATACCAGGAAAGACGTGAATGGAATTCCCATGATTATAAAGGGAGATCCCAAGACAACAGCTGTGCACTAAATGGAGAGATTTATACAACTGAGCACATCAGGATGTTTTGATAGAGATTTCATCAAGAACACTGTTCCAATATTTTTTGTGTTTGAGGAATTAATAGGAAAATATTTATAATTGGGAAAGACACTATGGCTAAATTCATGATGTATACCTGTGTGTGTTCAGTTGTGTCTGACTCTTTGGGGCGTATGGCCTGTAGCCTGCCAGGCTTCTCTACCCATGGAATTTTCCAGGCAAGAATACTGGAGTGGGTTGCCATTTCCTTCTCCAGGGGATCATCTCAAACCAGGGATTAAACATGCAACATGCATCTCTTGTGTCTCCTTCATTGGCAGATAGATTCTTTTACCACTAGTCCCACAAGTATATGTATGAATAAGCAAAGGAAAAAAACAGTCTGCCAACTTTAGGGGGGAAAAGCTGTGAAGGATGAGAAAAATGATCAAAATATATGAATTCAAATGTAGTAGAACTTAAAACACTGCTAATTAATCTAGTTAAAAATATGAAAATACATAACAGCATTGGAACTTTAGGGTAGGGTGTACACAGTAGAGGCTTCCCAGGTGGCTCAGTGGTAAAGAGTCCGCCCGTCAATGCAGGAGCCATAAGAGACATGGATTTGATTCCTGGGTTGGGAAGATCCTCTGCAGGAGGAAATGGCAACCCACTCCAGTATGCTTGCCTGGATAACCCCATGGACACAGGAGTCCGTGGGGATGCAAAGAGTTGGACATGATTGAGCAACTGAACACGCACATGTGTACACAGTAGAGGTGTGGTGAACAGCAAGTGTAGAAGTAGAAATATATCTCCATCTACCACAATGTAAACAGATAATGCCCCAAATGGAAAATCCAGAAGCAACAGCAAAGCAATAGAACCACCAAGAAGGTAGGGACTACTCAGCTTTGTGGATTTCATTTAATTAAAAACCCCCTAAACAACCTCACTGAGAATCATTTTTATCAAGTGTAAAACAGGGATAATGTCCACCATGTAAAGTTGATGTAAAGATTCAATTTGCACAACTATGTGCAAATTAGTACGCAAGTGATTGACTAGCGAAGCTGGGAAAGGATAAAGAGTAGTTAAATTGAATGCTGAATTTAATAAGTAATAAGAAAAGATAATGGGCCCTACTATATCTTTTGTCCATTGGTCACACACAGCCTGAATATTCAAAAACAGCAATGATTTTGAGAAAATTTTCAGGTACAAAAAACCATAATTTGCAAGAAAATTCTACTGGATGATGCAGATCATCCTTTTTGAACTCCACTATGGCAGAATATGTAGGAACATGACTTTGTGGGTTAATTCTGTGAGGCACCAGAGACTTGAACATATGACATATCATCAAACTCATCTGATCTGAAATTAGGAAAACACTTTTTCCTTGAAACACTATCAGAAAAAGTAAATGACCATTTTTCCAAAAGGTGATTTGGTACTTAAAGAAATTAGGAAAACTGTATTTGTCTACTTTACTTACTGTGGCTTTTGAGACTCAGGTTCAGCCAAGGGTAAGATGGTCATGAAGCTTCTTCCAAGAAATGCAGGTCTCAAATGATCTGTATTAGTAAGTTCAGGTTCCATATTGCTGAAGCATCTCATCAGTAAGGAGCCAAAATAAAAGTAACCTTTGAGGAAAGGCTTGTAATGGACTGAATTATTGATTTTCAGTAGTTAAAAGTCTTATGACAGACCAAATAATGTAATGTGAGTAATCAACTTTTGGGAAGTAGAGAAAGGATGAGCATACTATAAAAATTTAACCCAATCATATTTTGAAAGTTTAAAACAGTTTTTATAAAACTGAACTTGCAGTATTGAATACAGAAGTTACTACTTTTGTAACCAAATGACCTTGCACATTTAAATAATAAGAAACTGCTTGCCAGACAATGCAATTAGCTTGATGCTAATTTAAATATTTACAACATAACTCAAGCACAAATTCTGAAGTAGAGCTCACGGATGTGCTGTGCTGTCAAGCTGAACTCTCTTCAAATTATGAAATAATAGAAACCTTCATTCAAATGGAATGTAAACCACCTACCCCATAATCTCACTTTTCCTCCAAAAGAAATAACACTTTATGGTTGCATCCTATTTCTACAAAGTGTCTCTTGAGTACTGACACAACTAAATACTTTTCCAAAGTATTTAATCCCATATATGGATGAATTTAAAACAGCATAAGAATTTTTTCATAATGATAAAATATCCTAATTTTAATTGAATATATATTTACAAAAATGTGTCCATATATTGCTGAGAAGGATATTTAAATTGAAGATAGGCATTATCAAAATAATTGTATTTTCATTTACATTTTAATAAAGAGTGAAATATTTTACCATGACAGAACTATCCATGAAAATACCATTAAAGGGACTAGTTTCTAATAAAGTTGAATTATTCAGTTCAATGAATACTTAGCCACATTGGTGGCTGAAAATTATCTTGACTTAAGTTGACTTATACTCCCTTTGATTTGAACTCTTACAAATTCCTGAAATGGAAATATCAGAGGTTTACCTTTTATTCAGTCAATAAAATGCATACCTTTTCACTGCTAGGAAGACATGTCATGTATAGAGTAAACAAATGTTACAGGAAATAACTTTGTTAAAAAGTCCTCCAGGAAGAAATACATGAAACTGAGATGACTTTGCTTGGAATGCCCATGTCAAAAAAATCAGCGAAATGAGAAGAAAAAGCAATTCTTTATTTTTATCCAAATATATCAGACTTCATAATATAGTCTCAACAAAAATGTAGAGTCACCATATATCATCCAAACCAAGACATTATAAGAGTGAAAGGGAGTACTATTAATAATTACACAGGTACAACAGGTAAAAACTGGAACTCTCCTGGGTAAACCGGGACCAATGATCAACTTAGTAACAGGAATTAAACTGCAATTACATGCAGAAATTATACCTTTCCCATATACATGTGGGAAAGATAAAGGAATAGCATTCACTAAGAAAAATTAATTTGGCAACAGTGGTTCTTTATCATCATTCAGGTCTCTGTTTAAATATCACCCTCTCCCCCTTCCAAAATAATCAATTATTTCACCCAATCATTTTCCATTGTATTACTCTGCTTTCCTTCCATTAACTGATATTTTGACTCTGAAATTGTGTTATTTTTATCTCCCCTCCCCCCTCTCCAACTGATATGTGGTGTTTGAATAAGCAATGACCACCTCTGACTTAGTCATATCCAAATCTACAGGAGCTAAAAATGCCTAGAACTTAAAAGAAATGCAGAATTTCATTGAATGAATGATTGAATGTATTTGGAGAGTTTATTTTTGGTCCCATTTTCCCCTTGGCACCAAAACCAAACTCAAATGACTCTCCAAATTAAATTATGGCTTTTTAGTTTTAAGTGGTTGGACTAAATGATCTGTGCAGTTTTTTCCACTGATAAATATACTGTGCCCCTCGGGCCCCTTCTTGCTCTGCTACTATTTCATTTCCTGTATCCAGCAAATAAGAAAGTTTGGGGGTAAAGGGTTAGGTCAACCAGGTCTATTCACAGTGGATGGATGCCCCAAGTTGATCATTTTGCCAGTAACAATTCCCTGGTATATGTTTGCACCTGCAGAATTTGATTGATACAGAGGTAGCCAGAAGGTATTAATATTATTGTAGTCAATGACAGAATTGTTGATGTAATAATTTTTCCAATATGAAAATCATCACAGGATTGCTAAAAAGGGGGGAAATGGTGGGAGCCCAAACCAGCTATTAAGGATTTACATATTTATAAGGAGAAATAGATTAATTCTGGACAGACTTTAAGTACAACACCCAAATAAGTTTTATAGGAAACTCCATGATATTCCAATAAGGAGCACTTACAAATTTTCATTAAAATCTCTACATTCCAAACCTTTACTTCGACTGTGTTCTTTTGAGGAATAGTTTTAATTCCCATTAATGAGTCATAAATATCAAACCTTTCGGTTAAAAAAATAGTACTGCTATACTTATTTTGGTAGGCCAGAGATCCAAGACACCAATAAATTGATTGCTTACTGAAACAAAACAAAGCAAAAAACTCACATGGGTAAAATGTCTTCAAGTTATCTGATTTTAAATTCTCTCAGGTATGTACAAAACATTCTGTATGAATTGAGTGACAGGTATGGGATAAAATAGGTTGCCCAGGTGAGGAAAAAATCTGTCCTATTATAACAAATGCCACAAACAATAAAATGGCATAAAATGAGAGACACAATTAGACATACATATTTTATGCATAAATATCTATCATCTATTTCATTGTGTTGTTTTGTCTACTCAAGGATTAATTATTGGTTTTTAAAATGACAAAAGTTTGAGAAAAAGAGTGAAAAATATTACCAGTTCACTCAGCTCAAAACAGGGACCATTCATTATGCAATTTCACACAGATTCCAATATATTCAATATTACTTGGCTACTGACTATTACAATGACTCAGCATTTGATCAGAGCTCATATTTAAATTAGATCATATACAAAAGAGATTTCCAGACTTTAGTCCAGGAAAGGACCAACTCTCAAAATAAGCAATGTTTATTTTTTCCCCAATACTAGCAACTTTTAAAAATCATTAGAAATTGTCAGTATATTAGTATGCTTCAAAATTTACATGTCAAATATATAATGGTTACATTTTTGCAGGGCCATAAGTAGCACATACTCGTGTGATTCCCTCACATAAAGTACAACTGAAAACCTTCCAGGTCCTTAAACAGCAGAAAACATTAAATCAGATTTTAAAATGACAAATAATTTAAGGCTAAAATATTTGGTATTAATAATTAATGCCAGAAGCTTTCCTAGCCTAATAAAGTAAACATGCACAAGAACTACAACTTTGAACAAAACATCACAATTTTATCAGATATATTTCTGTATGTGTGTGTGTATATATATATATATGTATATATATATGTGTGTGTATATATAAAACTATGTGTACACACACACATATATATAGTTTTATCACCCTGAAAGCTATCAACTCATGTTTGGCTTAATACATATGTTAGAAATATTGTGGATAGTACCACCACTTTAAATATATATATACATTTTCCATAATATACAATATAAATATACCATATATAAATCATGCCATAAAACTAAATGCAAAATTTGCACATTATTGCATGCTTGATGTGATAATACATGCCCATTATTAAGAACTTCTTTCTGATGTCCTCCCTTTACAACATTTTTTTTCTGCACAGTAGCAATACTTGAAAAGGTAGGGTTCTCAAATATGCATATATGACTGGGAGAAAAAAAATGTACCTTTCAAATTCCTTAGAGAGGATTACCTCATCAGCCAAATATTGGACTATTACTAAATCAAACAATAAATAATGCCTGAAGGGGTGTTTTGTTATGTGAATCTATCAGAGTTCATTTTTCTTAATTTTGCTGGAAGATTGCCTTCCATCCTGGTTGCTCCTCCTGCCATCTTTTGAAGCTTTGGTGGCAAATCAGCCACTGACTGGCTCATGGGATCAGACAACATTTTGGTGGTTTTAGATACCAGTTTTTCTTCTGAGTTGCCAGGTACTGAACTTATTCGTTGAAGTTTCATGGGCAAATCGCCCAAGCTGTAGGCTTTTTCAGAAGTTGTAGAACTCATTCTCAAGAGTTTTTTGGGAAAGTCTTCTCTTCCAGTAATTTTCTGCAGCTTAGATGGAAGTTTGGTACTAATGTCATCAAGTCCATCTAAGCATTCCACAGAGTTGTGTCTTTCTTTGCTGTTAGTTATGGCTGGTGCTATTAAAGGAGATGACATAAGGAGCATTTCCTCCTGTTCTTTCACACTGTAAGGTGGGGTGGGGACTTCAAATGTTGCATGGAACTGGGAATAATCAACTTTAAAGAATCCTTCTTCTAAGGAAATTACAGGGAAAAAACGATGACCCCAGAGAACTTCATCTTCGGTGTATGATGTTCGAGCTTGACAAGTCATCCCTGAAAGCAAAAAGAAAGTATTTGATAAATTAGGCACAGCAGAAGCACATGTTCAGGAATTTTTCACAAATAAATTAATTTTGCTTTCTTATTTAAGCTCTGGACTGTTTATCTGAGTAGACTGAATATAGAATATGTTCAAAGTTGTGGTGTTAATAACTTTGATACATATACTTTCTTCCCACAAAAAATGAAGGGTACATTCAGTGTTTATATTTGAAGGATAGTATGTCAAAGCATTGCTAATTGTTTATTATCGTAAACCAAAAGTAAAAATGGCACAGAACAGTGTCATAACATATGTCTCTTCTATAAGGAGATAAAATGAAAAAAAAAAAATCACATAGTCATTTTCCATCATTGAAGAAGCAATATGATATATCAAACAAAAAAACCTGACTTTGAATCCAAACTTTATGTCTGTGGAAACTTAAGGATATTTAGCTGAGTACAGCTTTCTCCTCTGAAGAGTAAAGCATAAAAAGCAATACCTATCTCCCAGGAATGCTGTGAGTACGAAATAAAATCACTCATGTTGTTGTTTAGTCACTAACTTGTGTTAAACTCTTTTGTGACCCCACGGACTGCAGCATGCCAGACTTCCTTGTCCATCTCTATCTCCTGAGGTTTGCTCAAACTCATGTCCATTGAGTTGGTAATGCCATCTAACCATTTCATCCTCTGCCACTGCCTTTTCCTCCTGTCTTCAATTTTTCCCAGCATCAGTATCTTTTCCAGCAATTTGGCTGTTCCCATCAGGTGGCCAAAATATTGGACCTTCAGCTTCAGCATCAGTCAGTCTTTCCAATGAATATTCAGAGTTGATTTCCTCTAGGATTGACTGATTTGATCTCCTTGCAGTCCAAGGGACTCTCAAGAGTCTTCTTGAGCACACTTCAAAAGCATTAATTCTTCAGTGCTCAGCTTTCTTTATGGTCCAAATCTCACATCTGTACATGACTACTGGAAAAACCATAGCTTTGATTATATGGAACTTTGTTGGTAAAGTGAGGTCTCTGCTTTTTAATATGCTGTCTAGGTTTATCATAGCTTTCCTTCCATGGAGCAAGCATCTTTTAATTTCATGGCTGCAGTCACCATCTACTGTGATTTTGGAACCCAAGAAAATAAAATCTGTCACTGTTTCTACTTTTCCCCACCCATTTGCCATGAAGTGATGCGACCGGATGCCATGATCTTAATATTTTGAATGTTGAATTTAAGTCAGCTTTCACTCACATTTTTTCACCAGGTAAGCCCCTAAAGGACTCATATAGAAATGTAAAACATATCTTATAATGTCTAAAAATGGTTGCCTTTTATAAATGGGAGCATGATAATCATCTCAAGTATTTGCTAAATGAATAAAAGTTGAAAACATTTCTGTTGCATAATGTAAAGTTACGTACATCTTCCATCCATCTTCCAACCATCTTCTTTAAGGCCAGAATGAACTTTTGCTCAAGTTTTAGAAACCTATAAAATCAGTACTCTGGGCCACTGTGATGTTACAAGTTCTATTCCTGCTATAAAAGCTTTGGAAACTGGATATGCTGCATATAAGATGTGAAATGTTGCTATTTGTATATTGATATTATGTTGCTCGGATATCATTTACCTTATGCTACTCTGATTTACTCAGCTCTGTTCTCATAAATCATATGTTAAGACTGACTTACTGTTAAATCAGTCAACTTCAATATTCCTTTGTGAATATTCGAAATATATAAATAAATTAAAGCCATATATTATATTTCAGTTTTATATTCATCAAAAGGTACAATTTTCTGTATCATTTGCAAAAATCATTACTGTCCTCTACCTTTGCCATCAGACTTCTATTAAAGACTATTAAACTATAAAATAAAAGATGAACTTTAAAAATGCATCTCTTCAATAGTTAAGTATAATTTAAACAAGTAATGACAGTCTTTCTTCTTTCATTTCTATTCTCTCTTTGCCACTTTATAAATAATTTCTATTGTGTTTAAGCCTGGAATAGTTTGGATAAAGAGACACTCCTTTTTTCCCCTGACTAGTAATCACACATATAATACTAAGAATGAAGATAAAAGGCATAATTCAAAAATCATATTGAAGAGAAATTAAATCCTTCACTGAAGTTCTTCCAAAATCTTACCTTATAATTATTATCAGTTCTATGTAACCAGAAATCAGTTGTTATGACATATATATTGGTTTTCTCCAGATAGCTTTTAAAGAAACTTATGTAGAAAATAAATGCTCATCTCAGGCACTATGTGAGGAGCTCTCTCTCCTTATTATCTATAATCATCAGTATTATCTTGCTAAGAAAATCTTATGTCCATTTTAAAGATAAGGAATGTAGTTCTCAGGGAGATTAAATCTTTTGCCCTCCTAGTAAATAGATCTAGGAAGCTGAAAAGAAATCAGTATTATTCTAACTTATGTTTTTCATTGCTATTTTTACTTTGCCATGATGTCTCTGTTATTTTAGTTAGGAACTTGACTCTAAACAACTTATCAACCTCACCATTATGGTGGATATCTAAGAGTGATCCAATATTAGTCTTCATAATCTTTATCATATCAAGAATAGCCCCCAGAAATATTTATTTATTTAAGCTGTGCTGGGTCTTTGTTAATATGCAGGTATTCCTCTAGTTGCCATGAGTGGGGGCCACTTTCTAGCTGTGACGCATGAGTTTCTCATTGTGGTGGCTTCTCTTGTTGTGGAGGGCTTACTGTCTTCAGTGGCTGTGGTGTGTGGGCTCAGCAGTTGTGGTTTCCAGGCTCTTGAGCACAGGCTCAATAGTTGAGTTGCCCAGGCTTAGTTGCTCCATGGCATGTGGGATCCTCCCAGACCAGGGATCGAACCCATGTCTCCCGCACTGGTGGGTGAATTCTTAACCACTGAGCCACTAGGGAAGCACTCCAACCTCCAGAAATATGTGCAGTTAAAATAACAAAATAGTTTAAAAATGATTTGTACATTTTATAGACATGCACACAGTAAGTAGCATTCTGTATTTTCAAACATTTCTAGCCTCTGACTAAATATTTCATGACAAAAAATTATAGATCATCACTTATTTAAAATGATAAAAAAATGTATTTCCTGATATATCTACTTGGTTTAATTTCAAGATGCTTAAATATTGAGCGAACTACTTAGAAAAACAAATACTGATGTTCTTATCCATTAGTATCAATATAGGAATATGAAAGTGAGTAAATACCTTTTATTTGTTTAGTTTAAAAGCACCTTTTAATTTCTCTCCAAGAGCAATCATTCTCATGAATTCTTTATGAATAGTTTCCAGTCTGGGGTATTAATTTAAATTAAAGAAAAATGATTATAAATATATACTTACTGTTAAGTGACAGTACTTCCCTTACAACCTCATTTTAATTTTAAAAACACACCACTGAAAATTGATAGTGGGTGGGATTATCTGACAGGAGGGCATATATAACTAACTCGGTATTTACTTTTGGAACATAGACCTGTGTGCTTGTCCTTTGATCACTATAAATGCATGTATATATTAACAGCTGAAGTAAATTCATATCATGAACTTTGTTCAATTATTTCTAACAATAGAGTACATCAGTTCAGTTCAGTCGCCCAATTGTGTCCGACTCTTTGCGACCCCATGAATCACAGCACGCCAGGCCTCCCTGTCCATCACCAACTCCCGGAGTTCACTCAAGACTCACGTCCATCGAGTCTGTGATGCCATCCAGCCATCTCATCCTCGGTCATCCCCTTCTCCTCCTGCCCCCAATCCCTCCCAGCATCAGAGTCTTTTCCAATGAGTCAACTCTTCGCATGAGGTGGCCAAAGTACTGGAGTTTCAGCTTCAGCATCATTCCTTCCAAAGAAATCCCAGGGTTGGTCTCCTTCAGAATGGACTGGTTGGATCTCCTTGCAGTCCAAGGGACTCTCAAGAGTCTTCTCCAACACCACAGTTCAAAAGCATCAATTCTTCGGTGCTCAGCCTTCTTCACAGTCCAACTCTCACATCCATACATGACCACAGGAAAAACCATAGCCTTGACTAGACGGACTTTAGTTGGCAAAGTAATGTCTCTGCTTTTGAATATGCTATCTAGGTTGACCATAACTTTTCTTCCAAGGAGTAAGCAAGATTTGATTCCTATCACCATCTAAGCTCATATTTAGTGACCCTTTTTTAACATTAGGAAAGGTCTATGAAAGTAAAAAATCAAAATTCTGTCTCCATTACTTATTATAATATACAGCATTGCTGATTCTCAATGCCTACCCTGAGTTGTTTATTATGAAGTTATCAGAAACCAGAGAGAGAAACTTAAATGGAAGAAAAAAATGGGGAAATAAAATCTTGTAGTTTTCACTTTGAGGAAACAGGACTGTTAACTGAGGTGGTATGACATCTACAATGGAAACAGGTGTTTCAAATTCAGATATTTGTTTGCATAAAAATACCTGTAAGCTTTGTTACTAAATTGCAAGTGGTTAATTCTAACTGAAAAAGAGGGTGGTAACTTTATTCTACTATATGAAGTTGACTTTACTTCCTTCCATAGCTAACTAATACTTGTGAGGCAACAGCTTTATATAATTGAAACATATATATATTTGGCTTCCTAATACACTACTAAACAGCTTGTAGAAATCACTTAAAGCTCTCTGATCTTCAGTTTACTCTTCTATGTAGTAAGGATAACAGTATCCTCTGAGCTATTGAGAGTTTGAGATAAATGAAGTGTCCAAAACAGTACTTGGTATTAGACAATGCTCAATCATAACTACTTTTTTAAAAAATCATTCTGTGGGTGATCATTTGTATTTCCTGTTTTTCCTAGACATTAGTGATAAAGCATTATTATAACTAGACAATTTTGACATAGTAGTAATTTGTCTCATATTAGTAATACAGGAAATTTACTTTAAAATTGCTAGGTATCACACAGCAATTTTCTTTTGAAATGGTAAATTAAAATCTGAAATATTTAAAAATGCAGAAAAAGATATGTTACTCATCTTCCCAATTTTTAGGGTTTCTCAACATTTTCCACCTAATTATCTAGAATAGCAGAGGAGACTAAGAGTGGAAACTTGGGGTGTACTAAATAGGCCATGACAAGGTAAGTGAATACAATCCACTATAAACTTTGGTAATGAAGGACATTTGCAGAACTTGAACCTTTGCTTGTTCTTCTTCTGTACCTTTTACCCTGTCATTAAAAGTAGGTACACCAATATCAGAAATTTCAATTCAATAACATCATTTTTTAAAAACCTGGTTTCACCTCAGAATACTAATGCACAATCAACATAAGGATAATGACATTATAAACTGAATAACAGGAAATGTCTATGATGGTCAGTCTGTAGTTTAGACAATGTGCTAAGACATAATTGATAAACTACTCCTTTTTACAACTATCCCAAATAAGTAACACCCAAAAGGGTGTTGAAAAAAAAATAGAACACAGAATCCAAGAGATGATTTAATGTAAACATAACTATGTTTTCTAAGAACATGTATATATCATAGTATTCGTCTTTCTTGAATGCTTTAACTTACAATATTCCTGCTCCCAGCCGAATTATTTAAAAATAATCCATGCTTGGAATCGTAATTACAAATGCCATTTTAATCAAAATAAATGCAGGTGAAAAGATACTATCTGATTGCGCCTCTTAACTTGCAATGCAACTGTTTGCATGTTTTAACCAGATTCCAGACTTGAACAAATGTGATGAAAATCAACACAAGCTCATCTCTGTGGAAACTGGCAAAGCAACAGATGCTGCTTTAACTGGAAATAGCTGGGACTTTTGAATACTGAGATGAAAAACATTTTGTGAAAAAATGACTTATCTGTTCATTGATTCATGGACAATTAATTTATTCCAAAGTCAGTGTTTTAATTTAAAATGATAGAGGCAATGTAGTCTAATCTTTTTATTTTTTACTTTTCTTTTTCCTGATTCTGCCTTTGTATCACTAAGTTCATTTCCTTAACTAAATTGAATGTTCATTCAGATAAGAAGTGTGAAAGCCTTTAAAGTAAAAATGGTAAAGTGAGTTGTTACCTGATAAGCCTTTAATTAAACTATCAGAATACCTCTAAGTTAGCTGTCCTCTGTTGCTTCTTCTGGTCAGAGGTGATACATATGTCACCCACATGCAGTGGGTATGTGATAGTTAAATACAGTATTACCACAGTCTAAGGTGAGTGGGTGCTGTGAAGCAAAAGTACCAAATAATCAATAACTTCTGCACAGTGGAAGCTTAACCTAAACCTTACTCAAAATAGAAGTTGATGAGAGAGAAAGAGGGGTGGAGGGTTAGAAATTCTTCAGTAATGGTGGTTGTGACTGTGATTTATCATGTGTGTAATAAAAAGCAAGACAAAAACAGAACTCCTTTAAATAAGCCATGACATAATAATAATAATAAATAACATTGCTATAAGGTTTACTGTGTGTCAAACATCATTCTAAGCACTTTTCAGAATCTTCACAACTCCTTAAAGAAAGTATGTGAATCTCAGCTCTACCACTAATTAACGTATGATCTTAAAAAAAATCTACTAAATCTCTTAAACTTAAATTTCATCTGTAAAATTAAAGACACTTGCTCCTTGGAAGAAAAGCTCTGACCAACCTAGACAGTGTGATAAAACCAGAGACATTACCTTGCTGATAAAGGTCCATCTAGTCAAAGCTATGGTTTTTCCAGTAGTCATGTATGGATGTGAGAGTTGGACAAAGGAAGGCTGAGTGCCAAAGAATTGATGCTTTTGAACTGTAGTGTTGGAGAAGACTCTTGAGAGTCCCTTGGACTGCAAGGAGATCAAACCAGTCAATCCTAAAGGAAATCAACCCTGAATATTCATTGGAAGGACTGACGCTGAAGCTCCAATACTTTGGCCACCTGATGTGAAGAGCCGGCTCATTAGAAAGGACCTTGATGCTGGGAAAGACTGAAAGCAGAGGAGAAGGGGATGACAGAGGATGAGATGGTTGGATGGCATCACTGACTCAATGGACATGAGTTTGAGCAAGCTCTGGGAGATGATGAAGGACAGGGAAGCCTGGCATTCTGCAGTCCATGGGGTTGCAACGACTGAGTGACTGAACAAATATTTGCACCTGAATATTCTGAGAATTAAATGAAATTAATTAATAGATATATGCAATTAAGTTATATTTATGCAACTTACATGTATAATTATATATATATATAATTATAATTATAAAAATATATATATAGCTTGTGCAATAAAAATTTGTCACTTTCATCCAGAAGACTTAGAGGCTATACAACTCTACAAATTTCATTATACATTTATACACACACAGCTGAAATATTTAGCCAAGTTACATTTTTTGTTTCTTAATTCTACCCTCTTTGTCTATTTTTTCTTTAAATTGGCAGTGGTTTTTATAACTGAGTTGACTAATAGCTTAGCATGCATGTCATGTGCTATGAAAGTGAAGTGAAAGTTGCTCAGTCATGTCCAACTCTTTGTGATCCCATGGATTATACAGTCCATGGAATTTTCCAGGCCAGAATACTGGAGTGGGAAAGCCTTTCGTTTCTCCAGAGGATCTTCCCAGCCCAGGGATCCCACCCAGGTCTCCCACATTAAAGGTGGATTCTTGACCAGCTGAGCCACCAGGGAAGCCCAAGAATGCTGGAGTGGGTAGCCTATCCCTTCTCCAGCAGATCTTCCCAAGCCAGGAATCAAACTGGGGTCTCCTGCACTGCAGGTGGATTCTTTACCAACTGAGCTATCAGGGAAGCCCATGTGCTATAACACAAAGTAATTTCCTAGTCCACCCTATGCACTGCTCTGAGAATTATTGAATAAGGTCTGTAGCTGTGCTGTTCCTAAAGTACTTCCAAAATTTCACCCATCACCCAAGATGTAACAACTGTAAAGCTCACCTGGCCTTCTCTGCATGCTCCCTATTGTGTTGCACTGAGCTGAACTCTAAAGGATAAAGGTTCTGAGAAAACATATGATGTTTGGGGCTTTATCTTGTTTACAAAACATAAAGACCCTGTGTACACTGCTACTCAATAATACTAAGGTCATGGCATCAGGCTCTTCTGATGCCATGTTGCAAAGTTCCTAAGAATACATCATTGGCTTCCAGAAACTGCAGTTTTAAAAAAGATGGATGTCTTTAAAGCTCAGCATATTTTGATCTGACAGACTTTGGTAAGATGTTTCTGGCATACATTCAACCAAATATTATCCTCTATTATTTACAAGCACTTGGTCTTACAATGTGCTCACAGAGATCAAATTTGCTATTATTGCCTAAGTTAGGTCAAAGTCCAATAATTAAATAAATAAATAAAAACACAAGAAGAAAAAAACAATTATATTTGTTAGAGAATAAAGTGTAAATAGAATATTTAATAATAAATGTTTCAAATGAATTACTTTAGATTTCTGAGTTCCCAGAAGAACAAAAGAAAAGAAAATAGATTTTTATCCAATTCCAACAGAACAAAATGTTAGCTTCCCAGAAAGGAATACAAGTGCAGGTCCTAAGGGTCAACGGCAGATAGAATATATGATGCAAAATTCATTATCATACTGATGAAAATATAGTTAAGAGAATCAGGATAATATTAAGTAAAAGGACATGGGCCTTGAATATAAATGAGACTGTTGCTGTTTTAACCACTCATTAGTAAGGCCTTGTGGAGAAGGCAATGGGCATCCCACTCCAGTACTCTTGCCTGGAAAATCCCATGGATGGAGAAGCCTGGAAGCCTGCAGTCCATGGGGTCACTGAGGGTAGGACATGACTGAGCAACTTCACTTTCACTTTTCACTTTGATACATTGGAAAGGAAATGGCAACCCATTCCAGTGTTCTTGCCTGGAGAATCCTAGGGACGGGGCAGCCTAGTGGACTGCCGTCTATGGGGTCACACAGAGTCGGACACGACTGAAGTGACTTAGCAGTAGCAGTAAGGCCTTGGGCATACTATTTTAATGATCTGAATTTTGATTACTAAAAAAAAATAATAGTAATAAGGGATAATAATATATTAAGGATAAAAATATAATATTTATAAGGCTATTATGATTATAAGATATTATCTAGCTGATGGGTTTACCATATATTTGATAATTAATAAAGATTCAATAATTGGTAGCTATTATCAATTATTATTATTATTATTAATGTTCCAACTAGACAAAAGATCATTTTTTTTTCAGTTCTTTAGTGAACACTTCTTTAGAATCAACTCAAAGTAAATGAAGTAATTTTCATCTTGTTTCTATTAATCTGATATATTCCAGGTTGTTTATATTTATCTAGAATATGAGGGAAGATCTATTACTGCATACATAATAAAGTGAGTCAAGTCTAGCACAGTTAACTTGGACTGCCCTGCACAAATGTGACTAACTTTACAGCAGCAACTATTCCCCTCAAAATACAATTAAATTCTCTACTTTGTTGACAAGGCACTATCTTCACGTCTCCACACTCACTTCATATAGAAGCACTGTAGAATTTAAAGGATATATTTTCAAATGATTATCATTTCCTTAACTAACTGGAAATGTTCAATTCTTGCATATTTTTTTCTTTTTTTCCTTCACGGCATCTATTAAACATTCTTTCTTGCATTGACAACTATAGAATCAAAGCTACCTAAATCCATTCATGCTATTGTTTTCTCCTGTGAAGATATGATTTTTAGCTTCTGAAATATCTTAATAGTATAGTCATAATGTAACCTAATTACTATTAGGAATATATCAATGTTATATTATATTATTAGACTGAAATCATAAAAGACACTTTTCAAAGGGAAAAATGTAACAGATTTTTAGCTTAAAAGAAAACAGAATATCTTTCAGATAAGGCTGGAAGAAATAGAGGGAAACAAGGGAATGGGAAAGACTAGAGATCTCTTCAAGAAAATTAGAGATATCAAGGGAATATTTCATGCAAAGATGGGCACAATAAAGGACACAAATGGTATGGACCTAACAGAAGCATAATATATTAATTAAATGTGGCAAGAATACACAGAAGAATTATACAAAAAAAGATCTTAGAGACCCAGATGACAACAATGGTAAGGCCATTCACCTAGAACCAGACATCCTGGAATGAGAAGTCAAGTGAGTCTTAGAAGCATCAGTAGTAACAAAGCTAATAGAGGTGATGGAATTCCACTGCGACTATTTAAAATCCTATATGATGACGCTGTGAAAGTGCTGCACTCAATAGGCCAGCAAATTTGGAAAATTCAGCAGTGGCCACAGGACTGGAAAAGGTCAGTGTTGATTCCAATTCCAAAGAAAGACAATGCCAAAGAATGCTCAAACTATTGCACAATTGCACACATCTCACAAGCTAGCAAAGTAATGCTCAAAATTCTCCAAGCTAGGCTTCAACAGTAGATGAACTGTGAACTTCCAGATGTTCAAGCTGGTTTTAGAAAAGGCAGAGGAACCAGAGATCAAATTGCCAGCATCCACTGGGTCATGGAAAAAGCAAGAGAGTTCCAGAAAAACATCTATTTCTGCTTTATTGACTATGCCAAAGCCTTTGACTGTGTGGATCACAATAAACTGTGGTAAATTCTGAAAGAGATGGGAATACCAGACTGCCTGACCTGCCTCCTGAGAAACCTATATGCAGGTCAGGAAGCAACAGTTAGAACTGGACATGGAATAAGGAACTGGTTCAAAATTAGGAAAGGAGTACCTCAAAGCTATATATTGTCACCCTGCTTATTTAACTTATATGCAAAGTACATCATGAGAAATACCAGGCTAGATGAAGCACAAGATGGAATGAAGATTACTGGGAGAAATATCAATAACCTCAGATATGCAGATTAGCCCACCTTTATGGGAGAAAGTGAAGAGGAACTAATGAAGTTTATCACTTCATGGCAACTAGATGAGGAAACAATGGAAACAGTAAGAAACTTTCTATTGGGGGGTTCCAAAATCACTGAAGATGGTGACTGCAGCCTTGAAATTAAAAAAACTCTTGATCCTTGGAAGAAAAGCTATCACCAACCTAGACAGCATATTGTAAAGCAGAGACATTACTTGGCCAAAAAAGTCCGTCTAGTCAAAGCTATGGTTTTTCCAGTAGTCGTGTATGGATGTGAGAGTTGGACTATAAAGAAAGCTGAGTACCAAAGAATTGATGCTTTTGAACTGTGGTGTTGGAGAAGACTCTTGAGAGTCCCTTGGACTGCAAGGAGATCCAACCAGTCCATCCTAAAGGAAATCAGTCCTTGAATATTCATTGGAAGAACTGATGCTGAAGCTGAAACTTCAATACTTTGGCCACCTGATGAGAAGATCTGATTCACTGGAAAAGACCCTGATGCTCGGAAAGATTGAAAGTAGGAGGAGAAGGGGACAACAGAGGATGACAAATGAGGATGTTGCATGCCATCACCAACTCAATGCACATGAGTTTGAGTAAGCTCTGGGAGTTGGTGATGGAGAGGGAAGCCTGGCGTGCTGCAGTCCATAGCATCACAAAGAGTCGTACATGACTAAGTGACTGAACTAAACTGAATTGAATACTGGAATTTAATCAACAGCTTGTCCACTGATACATGACAAAGTATGTTGCAGTCCAGATATAAACTCAAACCTCCAAATCCAGAGCCAGTCTTTTTAACCTCTATGATACTCTGCTCTGGTTTTCTTAAATGGATGACTTTCCTATTAGTTAAGTACTTTTTTCCATACATACTGCTTGGTTTATGCTATTTTGACTGCTTGAATTGTCCTCTACCATCTCTCTACCTGTTGACATAATTCCTCATATTTAAAGAGGAGAGTGAAAAAGTTGGCTTAAAGCTCAGCATGCAGAAAACTAAGATCATAGCATCCAGGACCATCACTTCATGGCAAATAGATAAGAAAACAGTGGAAACAGTGGCTGACTTTATTTTGGGGGGCCTCAAAATCACTGCAGATGGTGATTCAGTTCAGTTCAGTTGCTCAATCATGTCTGACTCTTTGCAACCCCATGAATTGCAGCACTCCAGGCCTCCCTGTTCATCACCATCTCCCGGAGTTCACTCAGACTCACATCCATCGAGTCCGTGATGCCATCTAGCCAACTCATCCTCGGTCATCCCCTTCTCCTTCTGCCCCCAATCCCTCCCAGCATCAGAGTCTATTCCAGTGAGTCAACTCTTCGCATGAGGTGGCCAAAGTACTGGACTTTCAGCTTCAGCATCATTCCTTCCAAAGAAATCCCAGGGCTGATCTCCTTCAGAATGGACTGGTTGGATCTCCTTGCAGTCCAAGGGACTCTCAAGAGTCTTCTCCAACACCACAGTTCAAAAGCATCAATTCTTCGGTGCCCAGCCTATCTTCCGTCCATGGGATTCTCTAGGCAAGAGTACTGGAGTGGGTTGCCATTTCCTTCTCCAGGGGATCTTCCCAACCCAGGGATCGAACCCAGGTCTCCCGCATTGGAGGCAGATGCTTTAACCTCTGAGCCACCAGGGAAGCCCCACAGCATATTAAAAAGCAGAGACATTACTTTGCCAAAAAAGGTCCATCTAGTCAAGGCTATGGTTTTTCCAGTAGTCATGTATGGATGTGAGAGTTGGACTATAGAGAAAGCTGAGCACTGAAGAATTGATGCTTTTGAACTGTGGTGTTGGAGAAGACTCTTGAGAGTCCCTTGGACTGCAAGGAGATCCAACTAGTCCATCCTAAAGGAGATCAGTCCTGGCTGTTCATTGGAAGGTCTGATGTTGAAGCTGAAACTCTAATACTTTGGCCACCTGATGCAAAGAGCTGACTCATTTGAGAAGACCCTGATGCTGGGAAAGATAGAGGGCAGGATGAGAAGGGGACGACAAAGGATGAGATGGCTGGATGGCATCACCAACTCAATGGACATGAGTTTAGTGGGCTCCAGGAGGTGGTGCTGGACAGCAAGGCCTGGCGTGCTTCAGCTCATGTGGTCACAAAGAGTCACACACAACTGAGCAACTGAACTGAAAACTGAATTGAACTTGAAGTTCAGATCAAATGTCATCAATTCTATGGAGTTTTTCCTAACAGGATTTTTCTACTTTAATTTACTATGCTTTAAATGTGTCTTATTTTCATGTTCATATGCCCATATACACACATTCACATTCTTTGACAAGTAAGTGTATTAAATATCTCAATGACACACACACATATATATACACATATTGATTGATGATAATGTTTAACATTTATTAATTTGTTAAGCATCTCCTTTCTGCCAGGCACTCTTCTAGGTGCTGAATTATAGGGTGTTATGGCAATGGGATGAAAGATCAACATTCTCAACCTCCATGTTTAAACCCAAGCTTTTGAGTACTTCCCTGGCAGTCCAATGGTTATGACCCTGCTCATCCACTGCAGAGGGCACAGGTTTGATTCCTGGATGGGGAACAGGGATCCCATATGCCACAGAGTACATTTTTCTGCCACAGAGCCAGAAAAATTTAAAACATACATAAAAGTAAAAGCAATTGTCTCTTAGGATGCAGTGGAATACATTTACATTTTCAGTTAAAAATAAAATAAAAAAAATAAACCTAGTCTGAAAAATGACTAGTAGTCTACCACACAGTTCATACCCACTATGTGAAAAAAAAAAAAAAAACATTCTGGGGTGAGGACAGATTTGCGCACACATTCAGCTATGTAAGGGCACAACCAATTGTACCTAAATTTAGGATACAGTTCCTTTTTATGCAGTGATAAGTAATGGAGAAATCACATATTTGATCCATATTTACTATGTACCTTACACTGTATATGCTCCCCTGGTGGCTCAGAGGGTAAAGCATCTGCCTGCAATGCAGGGGACCTGGGTTTGATCCCTGGGTCAGGAAGATCCCCTGGAGAAGGAAATGGCAACCCACTCCAGTATTCTTGCCTGGAGAATTCTGCGGACGGAGGAGTCTGGTAGGCTACAGTCCACGGGGTCACAAAGAGCCAGACGTGACTGAGTAACTTCACTTTTTGTACATTCATTATGGTTACAGATAAATATTAGAGTAAGCTTCTTAAGAGAACTCTTTATCAACATAACATTGCCAGTATCCAACACTGTGCTGTATTGGATGCTTAATACTTTCTTGGGAAGAGACAGCAAAAGGAATAGAGGAAAGTGACGAATAGGAAGGCTAAAATGGCAGTGCAAGAAAAGTCAACTTTTTGAATGAACAAAGTTCCCATACACATGGATACTTTATTCACCACCAGGAGAGGCTGTAGTCAACAAAATGGAAGGGATATAACTGCAATACAGATACATATAATATGATAATATTGATTACTTTCTATGCTTTTAAGGTGATGATCTATTAATTAGTTCAACACATGAACTCAAAAATTCACTTTGAAACAACTATATTAAGAGCTTCTTATTTTGATTAGTAAAGTAGGAAGGGGAAAATCTTAAAATATATTATATATAATCACTATGTAGAATATGAATGATTCTTGCACAAAGAAGCAAGACATACTTGCTAATAAATCATATTCAGTGATAATCAGTCATTTTTTTCCTTACATTTTTGTGAAATTATACACTGATAGATGTACAACTAGATACATCTACTAGAGGTTAGATTTATCTGCATTTAACCATTAAGTATTATGATAATTAAATTACTTGAATATTTTGATACACTTGAATATGTGACCTCTGCTGCTGCTGCTGCTAAGTCGCTTCAGTCGTGTCCGACTCTGTGCAACCCCATAGACAGGAGCCCAACAGGCTCCCCTGTCCCTGGGATTCTCCAGGCAAGAACACTGGAGTGGGTTGCCATTTCCTTCTCCATTGTGTGAAAGCGAAAAGTGAAGTGAAGTCGCTCAGTCGCATCCGACTTCCAGCGACCCCATGGACTGCAGCCTACCAGGCTCCTCCATCCATGGGATTCTCCAGGCAAGAATACTGGAGTGGGTTGCCATTTCCTTCTCCAGATGTGACCTCTAGTTATAGCTAAAGTTTTGAAGAAACTACCCCTTATGCAACTATAATTGATCACCTTAGAAAATGGAGACAATCCATTTTTATCGGATATTTGAAAACTTATTTTCCCTTTAATTCATGAGATTGACTTTTTATATAGGTAGCTATATCTTTTTGCATCACAAACTATGGCTATTTTTTTAACATCTTCTTTGGCAGAAATTCAAATACATTTTGTTTGCTTGCAGGCTTAGAACAGAGCCTGAATAAATATTTGCAATTCAGCAGTTGTGCTGGTTCTACGCTTTGCAGTAAAAGGTCAGAGAATTTTGCTTCTAATTTTATTGTTGTTATTTACAAAGTCTAAATGAAAAATAAAGTCCCTTAAATTTTATGAGAACTATTACAGAGTAGCTTTTATTTTAGGAGTGAAAAATGCCACATCACAGTAATAATCACAAATATATGATATTTTATAGGAAAATGATTGGTTTGAACACATATACACAAGTCTTTTGAAATAATCTATTTATCTTCCACGACATAAGCAGGTATTTAAAAGTCAAACTATTAAAGTTTTCCTTAAACTACATTGTTTCTCATCTCCATGAATAACACTTAAAACTTTTTGAATTAAAAAAAAATAAAATCATCACTTCAAGTAAATAGTCATATATAAAAATACTAAGGCATAGAACGGACTTTTGGACTCTGAGGGAGAGGGAGAGGGTGGGATGATTTGGGAGAATGGCATTGAAACATGTATACTATCATGTAAGAAATGAATCGCCAGTCTATGTTCGATACAGGATACAGGATGCTTGGGACTAGTGCATGGGGATGATCCAGAGAGATGATATGAGGTGGGAGGTGGGAGGAGGGTTCAGGATTGGGAACTCATGTACACCCGTGGCGGATTCATGTCAGTATATGGCAAAACCAATACAGTGCTGCTGCTAAGTCGCTTCAGTCGTGTCCGACTCTATGCGACCCCATAGACGGCAGCCCAACAGGCTCCCCCGTCCCTGGGATTCTCCAGGCAAGAACACTGGAGTGGGCTGCCATTTCCTTCTCCATTGTGTGAAAGCGAAAAGTGAAAGTGAAGTCGCTCACTCGCGACCGACTCCTAGTGACCCCATGGACTGCAGCCTACCAGGCTCCTCCATCCATGGGATTTTCCAGGCAAGAGTACTGGAGTGGCTTGCTATTGCCTTCTCCAACCAATACAGTATTGTAAAGCAAAATAAAGTAAAAATTAAAAATAAAAAAAAATGCTAAGGCAAATAACATATGAGATGCGAACAGTAACTTCCTTAAATTGACATTTTCAGAAGAAGCCAAACTGTAGCTTTATGCTAAAATACAGCTCAACTCCTAAGGCACCCTAAATTTTTTCCCATGTTTAAAGTAAGAAGTGATCTCTCTACAGCATTTCGTTAATGAAGGGAACCAAGATAGAGAGGAAAAATTCACAACTGCTGACCCCCCACAGTGGTCCCCACTGGTTTGGTGACCTTGTGGGGAAATTTTATCATATATATCTTTGCAGAAAGTTTTGACATTTATAAACAGAATTATTTATATCATATAAATGATGGTCAGTATATAATATATAAAACTGTCTAATATTCAAATACTTCTTAATATTACAGAGGTCTAAATTATGACCTAATTGACATTGTACAGAAGACAGGGATCAAGACCATCCCCATGGAAAAGAAATGCAAAAAAGAAAAATGGCTGTCTGGGGAGGCCTTACAAATAGCTGTGAAAAGAAAAGAAGCGAAAAGCAAAGGAGAAAAGGAAAGATATAAGCATCTGAATGCAAGTTCCAAAGAATAGCAAGAAGAGATAAAGCCTTCTTCAGCAATCAATGCAAAGAAATAGAGGAAAATAACAGAATGGGAAAGACTAGAGATCTCTTTAAGAAAATTAGAGAAACCAAGGGAACATTCCATGCAAAGATGGGCTTGATAAAGGACAGAAATGGTATGGACCTAACAGAAGCAGAAGATATTAAGAAGAGGTGGCAAGAATACACGGAAGAACTGTACAAAAAAGATCTTCACGACCCAGATAATCATGATGATGTGATCACTAATCTAGAGCCAGACATCTTGGAATGTGAAGTCAANATGGCAGAAAGTGAAGAGGAACTAAAAAGCCTCTTGATGAAAGTGAAAGAGGAGAGCGAAAAAGTTAGCTTAAAGCTCACCATTCAGAAAACGAAGACCACAGCTTCCAGTCCCGTCACTTCATGGGAAATAGATGGGGAAACAGTGGAAACAGTGTCAGACTTTTGGTTGGGGGGCTCCAAAATCACTGCTGATGGTGACTGCAGCCATGAAATTAGAAGACGCTTACTCCTTGGAAGAAAAGTTATGTCCAACCTAGATAGCATATTCAAAAGCAGAGACATTACTTTGCCGACTAAGGTCCATCTAGTCAAGGCTATGGTTTTTCCTGTGGTCATGTATGGATGTGAGAGTTGGACTGTGAAGAAGGCTGAGTGCCGAAGAATTGATGCTTTTGAACTGTGGTATTGGAGAAGACTCTTGAGAGTCCCTTGGCCTGCAAGGAGATCCAATCAGTCCATTCTGAAGGAGATCAACCCTCGGATTTCTTTGGAAGGAATGATGCTAAAGCTGAAAGTCCAGTACTTTGGCCACCTCATGCGAAGAGTTGACTCACTGGAAAAGACTCTGATGCTGGGAGGGATTGGGGGCAGGAGGACAAGGGGATGACAGAGGATGAGATGGCTGGATGGTATCACTGACTTGATGGATGTGAGTCTGAGTGAACTCCGGGAGTTGGTGATGGACAGGTAGGCCTGGCATGCTGCGATTCATGGAGTCGCAAAGAGCCAGACACGACTGAGTGACTGAACTGAAGAAGAGAAAGAGAAATGAGAAAAGGCAAGTAAATTAATCCACTTATAATATTAGTACCCAAGCTCTCTGGATGGATGCCCACTTAAAGAAACATAAGATAGAATTAATAACTGGTAAAGAAGAGGCTCATTTTGTGATCATACATACCTACAGGTATCAATTTTTAGATGAATCATCATCAGAAACTACATTCTCAAATATTCTATCAATTTTAACAGACTTGCAGCTATTGACGTTTGTACTTCGATACATGAGTTTGTGAACAAGATTAAAGCAAGGATTAGAAAATAACATCTTAGAGTTATTTTATTTCAAGAAATATTTTACTCTTCCTGATAAATATTCCTGAAGTTAAAATGTTATATTTCTTTTGACTGACCTGAAAAATACATGAAATGTGTATTATTAAATCGTCTGAAATATACTGACACAAAAGTATCCAAAGTTATCCTGAAATTGTTTCATTCACTAATTTATACCTTTATTTATCAAGAATTCCAAAAAAAGTGAAATAAATTTGTCCACATTATGGGAATACATAAAGAATAATAGAAATCTTTTAAACTAAATCAAAAGGAAGAATATTGGCAGTATTGATTTTTAAAAGAGGAAAGGGAAGTTGGTTGATGGGATGAGGTATGGGGAGTAAGGTTTGTTGCAGACATGTTATGATGCAATATACACAGTTTATAGCAATATCACCCAAAATTTATTGTACATACATATTCTAGTCTATGCTAAGATTTGAAATGAATTATTTTATTTTCAAAATTTATGTAAAGTTGTTGCTATCTCATTTTTAGCTAATAAACCTGCACCTAGAAAAAAGGGCAAAAGATCTGAACAAACCATTCATCAAAGTAGATATACACATGGCAATCAATCATATGAAAAGATGCTCCACATTGTATGTCATTAAAAAATTGAAGAGTAAAATAACAGAGATACCACTATACCCTTATTAGAATGGCCAAAATCTGGAGCGCTGACCGTAGCAAATGTTGATCGGGTTGCGAAGCAACTGGAACTCCCAGACACTGCTATGGGAACGCAAAATGGTACAGCCACCTTGGAAGACAGTTTGACAATTTCTTCCAAAACAAAATGTAGTCCTACTATATGATCCAGCAATAAGTCTGTTATTTATTCAAACGAATTGAAAATTTATGTCCACACAAAAACCTGCACACAAATATTTACAGCAACTTTATTCATAATTGCCCATACTTGGAAGCAACCAAAATATTCTTCAATAGATAAATGATAAACAAACTGGGGTATATCTCCACAAAAGAATACTATTCAGTGATAAAAATAAATGAGCTATCATGCCACAAAGAGACATGGAGTGATTTCAAATGGACATTACTAAGTGAAAATGAGTAAATCTGAAAAGTCTACATACTGTATGATTCCAACTATATGGCATTCTGGTCTGGAAAAGGCAATGATGGAGAGAGTGAAAAAATTAATCAGTACAGTGTTTGGAGATGAACAGCTGGCACACCAGGGTTTTCAGGGCAGTAAAACTCTTCTGTGTGATGTCATTACATATTTGTCAAAATTTAGAATGCACAACACAAAAGGTGAACCCTTTTGGATGTAGGCTGACAAGGATTTGTCAGTGTTGGTACATTGATTGTAAATGATGAAAACAGATTGCTTCTATTTTGGAATTAACTCTTCTACACCACAGGAGCCCTTATCAGTGCTTACATGCTACATTTCAACCATTTTAGTCTGCCTTAAAGGTGAACCTATGTACCATAACGCACATGGTGGAAAAACAAAACAAAAAAACTATTGACAGAGATGCACTATCAAATCTGTTTTCTTTAACAGCTTCTAAATTTTTAATATTATAATTCACAAAGGGGTCTGAAACACTTAAAAAAAAACATTACTTTTAAGGGTGGAATGAAAAGTTACATAATTAAATACCCTATTTTGCTGTTCTTACATTTGTACACTCTAACTATCCTGCTCACCACAACAGGCCTCGCCTATTTACATAAGTGTAAATTGGCACATCTCTCTTACTGTGCCTATATTTTATCTCCACAAAATGAATGGAAGTAAGAAACAGGTATATTTTCTATGTAGTCTAAGTTAATTTTCAGAACCTAAGTTTAAAGTCAAAGTTTCTACAAACAAAGATATAATTATGCAGCCATTCTTGAAAAATATAAACAAAATTTTCCCTCTGTAATTTTGAACTATCATTACTGCTTATGCCATCTACAGGGGCTCCATTCCCTCTGATACTGACAGTTCCTAGTTATTTATAGGCTGTTCTCATCCTCTTTTTAATCTACTTCTTCCCTTAAGCAATACAGACTCTTTTTTTAATCTTTCTTCAGACATGAATTCTTTAAGTGCATATAATATTTAATAAACAGTGGAAGAAGTAGAGCTTACTGTAAAGTATTTAACAAATAAAATCTAAGTCTAGGCCTGTTATGAGAACATTCTAGGATCTTAATGAAGAAATGTTCCTATCATCAGAAGAGAAAGGAAAATGTACATAGACTATTCATCAAGAGAAGCAGAAAGTAAACATTCAAAACCTCAATCTGCCAGAGGTGATTTAAGATGATACTCATGAAGCTTATGCTTCAGGGACTTCCACTAGCACACGTCCTTTTCATTTTCACATACTTGATTTCATCATTTTGTATTATTTTTTCCTTAAAAAGACCTCCTCCTCAAATTATGAGAGCATCCATTCCTGCCTAGATTTGTACCCACAAAGTGCTATAACATGCAATCAAAGTGACATGCTCAGTGACACAGACTGCATGCACAATTAAAAAGATTTTCCATTATCTTGGTGCAATTATTTTATAATTTATCTGTTCTTAGTATTTTTTAACTTTGGAAGGAGATTATACATTCTGCATACCTTTTAACGACATTCCCTATTTCACCTCAAGTACATAACTTATCTATACAAACTGCCCAAACATGACATCATGTTTCCCCACCTCAGATCTAATTCAGAAAACAGCACCTGGCAATTAGCCTAAGGACTCTTCTTCACCATTTCCATTCTTTGATTTCATAGAAAATTCAATAAATATTGCCTGTTATTAGTAGTACTACTATTATCAAGATTTCAATGTTTACTTTCAGGGACCAAGATCATATTATACACAACTATTTTTATAGTGAAAGGTTAAACTCTCTTAGTTCCTTGGAATGCTGCAAAACCTCTGTCTGACAAGGATTATCTGCTGTTTTATATTGAAGGAAATTTGTACTTATCACCTGGAAAAAAAATGTGCTGCTCCACTCAGTGGGGGGTAATTGATGTGTTTAATCAAAGGTTGTGACACTGTCTGATAGGCTTTGCAGAAATCACCTTGACGGTTTCCTGGAGAAAATATCTGATCAGGGCAAGACTAAAGCAAGTAGACCAGTTGAGAAGCTGTGTTAAAAGACAATGACTGTGGAGATAGATTGAAAAGATATTTAAGAGGCAAATTTAACAAGACTTGAAAACTGATTATATTTAGAAGGTGAGAAAGATGGGAGACCAACAATTTCATATTGTTAGAAAGATGAAGATGGATGGACATGCCATGAAATTTTACTAGTACTTCTCATAAGAAAGAGAAGATAATAATAGCAAATTAAATCATACCCTTTTATTTTCTGAACTTTTTGATTAAATGTTTGACAGTTTTGTACCATCCTGCCTGCCAACTGAGAGTCCTAGCAGCCAGTAGCATGAGAAAAATAGCCATCCTAATCTAGTCATGTGCCATTAAACCAAGAACAATTACTTTCAACTAAGCTGTCTGTCCATTTTGCTAAGCTCAAAGGAAATGTTACGACCAAAATGTCACCTCAAATCTCAAGTTTCTATATCTAGCATTTATTTAATTAATTATAGCTTCTTTGTTTCACTCCTGATATGCTGACAAAGCACTGACTAGGTCTCAGCCAAGTAAATCAGATTAAATACATTGAATTTGAAGTACATGATGCACATCAATGCAATTGTTTTTCCAAGCCTCCTTTCTGGACAAATAGCTATCAATAATATTACAGTGATTTGGTGATATTTTAAAATATAGTTTTTACGGAAGCCATTAACTTTCCTAAAATCGATAGAAATCTGTTGGAAAACAGCCACAATTCACTGCTTCTTTTCCAAGAATACAAGAGTAAAATAGCCCCCCTCCCCCAAAAAAAGTACTTTATTAAGAACTGTGGCAAAGAAATGTATCTAAGGTGAGCTGAGCAATCTTAGCCTGAAGAGCACAATTAAAGAAACTCAGAATAACTTTGAGTTAGGACTTAGGAAACATAATCTAAAACATTAACTTGTTTCAAAGAGGGAAACAGATATAAGAACAAATTCCTATAAAGGTGCCAGTCTCATCTATTTTTCACTTATAACATGATTCAATGTATAAGATGATTTCAACACTAGGAAAGTGAACTGGGAATGTGAGTTCAATGACCAACTAATTTGAACACAACCTAAAGCCTTGCTTTAAAGTGAAGAGAGCTGTGGTCTTGTCTTAGTAATTTCACTCTCAGTATAGGTTTAGTTATATTTTGAGCTATATCTTATTTTAATTGACAGTAGTGGTTGTTATTACAATATGTAAAGGGAACAGCCATCTGTCTCTCTCTTTATTGCCATTTAAAAATAATGTCTGTGTTTCAAACCTTTATATCTATTCCAAGGTCCTTTCAAAAACTTTCAACCTTTGCTTACCTAGGTGAGAAAGCAAGTAATAGAACCTGGATGGTATGGTGGATGATAAGGTACCATTAAGCAGAGGGTTTTTAAAGTTTATTCCTTTAGGTCTGAACATTATACAAAATCTATTATATACAAGACAGCATAGCTGGCATAACACATTTTTGATACAGTTCATTGGTTAAGGAGGAGGCAGTGATCAAGACCATCCCCAAGAAAAAGAAATGCAAAAAGGCAAAATGGTTGTTTGAGGAGGCCTTATAGATATCTGAGAAAAGAAGAGAAGTGAAAAGCAAAAGAGAAAAGGAAAGATATAAGCATGTGAATGCAGAGTTCCAAAGAATAGCAAGGAGAGATAAGAAAGCCTTCCTCAGTGATCAATGCAAAGGAATAGAGAAAACAACAGAATGGGAAAGACCAGAGATCTCTTCAAGAAAATTAGAGGTATCAAGGGAATATTTCATGCAAAGATGGGCTCAATAAAGGACAGAAATGGTATGGACCTAACAGAAGCAGAAGATGTTAACAAGAGGTGGCAAGAATGCACAGAAGAATTGTACAAAAAAGATGTTCATGACCCAGATAACCACAATGGTATGATCACCAAGAGCCAGACATCCTGAAATGTGAAGTCAATTGGGCCTTAGGAAGCATCAGTACTAACAAAGCTAGTGGAGGTGATGGAATTCCAGTTGAGCTGTTTCAAATCCTAAAAGATGATGCTGTGAAAATGTTGCACTCAATATGCCAGCAAATTTGGAAAATTCAGCAGTGGCTACAGGACTGGAAAAGGTCAGTTTTCACTCCAATCCCAAAGAAAGGCAACACCAAAAAAATGTTCAAACTACTGCACAATTGCACTCATCTCACACACTAGTAAAGTAATGTTCAAAATTCTCCAAGCGAGGCTTCATCAGTACATGAACCATGACTTACAGATGTTCAAATTGGTTTTAGAAAAGGCAGAGGAACCATACATCAAACTGCCAACATTCACTGGATTATCGAAAAAGCAACACAGTTCCAGAAAAAAATCTACTTCTGCTTTATTGACTATGCCAAAGCCTTTGACTGTGTGGATAACAAACAACTATGGAGAATTCTTCAAGAGACTGGAATATGAGACCACCTGACCTGCCTCCTGAGAAATCTGTATGCAGGTCAAGAAGCAACAATTAGAACTGGACATGGAACAACACACTGTTTCCAAATTGGGAAAGGAGTACGTCAAGGCTGTATATTGTCACCCTGCTTATTTAACTTATATGCAGAGTACATCATGAGAAATACCAGGCTGGATGAAGCACAAGCTGGAATCAAGATTGCCAGGAGAAATATCAATAACCTCAGATATGCAGATGACACCACCCTTATGGCAGAAAGTGAAGAAGAACTAAATAGCCTCTTGCTGAAAGTGCAAGAGGAGAGTGAAAAAGTTGACTTCAAGCTCAACATTCAGAAAACTAATCATGGCATCTGGTCCCATCACTTCATGGCAAATAGATGGTGAAACAATGGAAACAGTGACCAACTATTTTTTTGGACTCCAAATCAATGCAGATGGTGACTGCAACCAAGAAATTAAAAGCTGTTTGCTCCCTGGAGGAAAAGCTATGACCAACCTATACAGCATTTTAAAAAGCATAGACATTACTTTGCCGACAAAGGTTTGTCCATTCAAAGTTATGGTTTTTCCAGTAGTCATGTATGGATGTGACAGTTGGACTATAAAGAAAGCTGAGCACCGAAGAATTGATGTTTTTCTACTGTTGTTTTGGCGAATACTCTTGAGAGTCCCTTGGACTGCAAGGAGATCCAACCAGTCTATCCTAAAGGAAATTAGCCCTGAATATTCATTGGAAGGACTGATGGTGAAGCTGAAGCTCCAATACTGTGGCCACTTGATGCAAAGAACTGACTCATTGGAAAAGACCCTGATGCTGGGAAAGATAGAGGGCAGGAGGAGAAGGGGACAACAGAGGATGAGATAGTTGGATGGAATCATCAGCTCGAGGGACTTGAGTTTGAGTAAGCTCCGGGAGAATATGATAGACAGAGAAGCCTGGCATGCTAAAGTCCATGGGGTCACAAAGAGTCAGACACAACTCAGTGATTGAACTAAACTGATTGGTTAAGTAAATTCTACTTTCCACTGATTATTTTTCAAAAACTCTATAAATATTTTTCCCCTGAATATATCTCTCTAGCAATATAGAGTGAAAGTTCTTGATTTTGAAAGGCTATATAAGATTTTATGCATCCAAAGACATGGAAAAAAAATGAGAGTAATGAAATTTCCCATCCCTGCCAGAAGAAGCACCATGCAAGGAAGCAGCTCATGTTTGAAGCATATGTCTTAACCTTGTGCTTCATGTTAGAACAAAATAGCTGTTTTAACTGAACCAGTAGTCCATCTGAACTGTATTCTCCTTGCCATTCCATGTTGACATCTCTCAATTCTGATGGTACTAAAGCCACTGATTACTTCAAATTCCCCAACCAGTCTTCCCAAATCAACACCCCGAAATGCCAACACTCCTTTCCCATCTAGCAAACTTGAAATTTTTAAAATATTATTTATTTAATAGGAGGATAATTACTTTTCAGTATTGTGGTGGGTTTTGCCATACATCAATATGAATTGGCTACAGGTATATATGTGTCCCCTCCATCCTCAAAACCCCTTTCACTCCCCCCCAACCCATCCTTCCAGGTTGCCACAGAGCACTGGCTTTGGATGCATCATATTTCAAACTAGCCCTGGTTATCTATTTTACACGTGGTAATAACTCTCTTTCTTTGAGTATTTGAGAATCTACCCTTTGCTTTGTTTGTTCTTACACATGGGAGACAGGCAGGGCTGAGGTCACTGGGATCTCTATGAAGCTACCTAAAGATTTTGATGACTATTAAAACATTTGGGTAGGTTTTCCAAGTTTTGGGTAGGTTCAGGTTTATGAGGCTTTCAGAAGATGGCTCTTGTCAGTGAAACACGTCTAGTGATTGCATGAATATATGCTTTAAACATTTTTAATGTATATGTTAATAAGGAAGCAGTAGTGATTTTGAAAATGGAGTCATTGTTGTTCTGGCTATTTACTTAATCTTCTAGAACTTAATTTTAGCACAACTAGAATTCAAATGTCAAACTCATGTCATCAGTTTAATATGAAAGCTAGCAGAGTATAGAAATGCACTAAAAAATGTGTTCTTGAATCTAATATATTGTTAGATTGTACTAACAGATTCCATATTAGTATGCCTATATATGCTCTCTTACATATATAACAAGATATTATATATAATATGAGTATTATGCATAACATACCAACATACTATTAGTCTCTGATAGTCTGCTTGTATTTTGTAAAATGTGAATTATAGGAAAAAGTTTTCTCCAGAATCTGATTATTACAATCATTACTAGTGATATTAGAAAATAAAATTCCTTATCATAATTATGTTGAACTATATGGCTTATAAAATATGTTTCTACTCTATTAAACAGATTAGATTGGAATATATTACACTCGAGATAGCATCTATCTTAAAAACCTATTTGCACATGAAATCTCTTGAATGCACTTGTTTCAATAAAATTGGCAATTTTCTGAACATTCACAGGAAGCACCTGTACACTTCTGTCTTCAAATTGTTTACTATCTCTGATCCTTGTGTCCTCCAACAATCACTAGTTTGTGAGACTCCTAGAAGTTTAGAGCTGAGATGAATTGTAGTTCAAGTAGTGGTCATCACAGGAAAGAGGCAATGGTCTCTTCATACTTGACATGCAGAGAGAGTCATCAACATGAATGAGGCAGTTAATTTAGCAGAACACCTGTTAAACTGACTTAGGAAAATATCACCTTTCAAACGTCTTAAAGGAAATTTCTGAGTTACTGAAATTTCTAAGTACTAAGCCACAGAAAAGTGATAGATTTTATCAATACACAAGTCAAAAGGAGAGATCATTTTGAGAACTTCTTTGATTGAAGTATAAAAGAAATATATACTGCTAACCAAAACACTAAGAAGCCAAAAAGAAGCTTATGTCTAGAACACTTTGCTTGCAGGAGTTAGGTTTTCTCAGCAAATCAAGGAAGGTATAAATTAAAAGATATGTTTATGATCAGAATGGGATATAAAGGAAGATTTATTAAGTTGGAAAGGAGTGAAGGATTTGACTTGGCGAAAGGTTGTCATCTTAGAGAATAGAGTGTACCAACAATAAAGGGAAATGGGGATCCTGGAGGCTCAGATACACAGACACATAAAAGTAATGGAGATTTACACATTCTAACATGTTATTCAGTATTCTTGCCTTGAGAACCCCATGAACAGTATGAAAAGGCAAAATGATAGGATACTGAAAGCGGAACTCCCCAGGTCGGTAGGTGCCCAATATGCTACTGGAGATCAGTGGAGAAATAACTCCAGAAAGAATGAAGGGATGGAGCCAAAGCAAAAACAATACCCAGTTGTGCATGTGACTGGTGATAGAAGCAAGGTCCGATGCTGTAAAGAGCAATACTGCATAGGAATCTGGAATGTCAGGTCCATGAATCAAGGCAAATTGTAAGTGTTCAAACGAGAGATGACAAGGGTGAACGTCGACATTCTAGGAATCAGTGAACTAAAATGGACTGGAATGGGTGAATTTAACTCAGATGACCATTATATCTACTACTGAGGGCAGGAATCCCTCAGAAGAAATGGAGTAGCCATCATGGTCAACAATAGAGTCCGAAATGCGTACTTGGACGCAATCTCAAAAACAACAGAATGATCTCTGTTCGTTTCCAAGGCAAACCATTCAATATCATGGTAATCCAAGTCTATGCCCCAACCAGTAACACTGAAGAAGCTGAAGTTGAATTGTTTTATGAAGACCTACAAGACCTTTTAGAACTAACACCCAAAAAAGATGTCCTTTTCATTATAGGGGCCTGGAAAGCAAAAATAGGAAGTCAAGAAACACCTGGAGTAACAGGCAAATTTGGCCTTGGAATGCAGACTGAAGCAGGGCAAGGGCTAATAGAGTTTAGCCAAGAAAATGCACTGGTCATAGCAAGCACTGTCTTCCAACAACACAAGCGAAGACTCTACACATGGACATCACCAGATGATCAACACCGAAATCAGATTGATTATATTATTTCCAGCCAAAGATGGAGAAGCTCTATACAGTCAACAAAAACAAGACCAGGAGCTGAATGTGACTCAGATCATGAACTCCTTATTACCAAATTCAGACTTAAACTGAAGAAAGTAGGGAAAACCGCTAGACCATTCAGGTATGACCTAAATCAAATCCCTTATGATTATACAGTGGAAGTGAGGAATAGATTTAAGGGCCTAGATCTGATAGATAGAGTGCCTGAAGAACTATGGAATGAGGTTCGTGACATTGTACGGGAGACAGGGATCAAGACCATCCCCATGGAAAAGAAATGCAAAAAAGCAAAATGGCTGTCTGGGGAGGCCTTACAAATAGCTGTGAAAAGAAGAGAGGCGAAAAGCAAAGGAGAAAAGGAAAGATATAAGCACCTGAATGCAGAGTTCCAAAGAATAGCAAGAAGAGATAAGAAAGCCTTCTTCAGTGATCAATGCAAAGAAATAGAGGAAAACAACAGAATGGGAAAGACTAGAGATCTCTTCAAGAAAATTAGAGATACCAAGGGAACATTTCATGCAAGGATGGGCTCGATAAAGGACAGAAATGGTATGGACCTAACAGAAGCAGAAGATATTAAGAAGAGGTGGCAAGAATACACAGAAGAACTGTACAAAAAAGATCTTCACGACCCAGATAATCATGATGATGTGATCACTCATCTAGAGCCAGACATCTTGGAATGTGAAGTCAAGTGGGCCTTAGAAAGCATCACTACGAACAAAGCTAGTGGAGGTGATGGAATTCCAGTTGAGCTGTTTCAAATCCTGAAAGATGATGCTGTGAAAGTGCTGCACTCAAT
>SJYT01001780.1:9755-47308 GCA_006410635.1 Cephalophus harveyi
GCCACAGTCATCAAGACAGTATGGTACTGGCACAAAGACAGAAATATAGATCAATGGAACAAAATAGAAAGCCCAGAGATAAATCCACACACCTATGGACACCTTATCTTCGACAAAGGAGGCAAGAATATACAATGGAGTAAAGACAATCTCTTTAACAAGTGGTGCTGGGAAAACTGGTCAACCACTTGTAGAAGAATGAAACTAGATCACTTTCTGACACTCATATGTTTTAAATGTATGGCTCATATATGATAAGTAATGCTGTTTGCTATTTCAGAATGGGTATACATAGAATTTAAAACATTCATATACATAACTTGTTGAAAACAGTGTTAGGTGATAACTTGATTTGGAAATTCCTTGCTCTTCTTCAAATTAGAATTGGCTCTCTACCCAGATGCTGTCAAAGATATATCCAAAAACTTGAGACAAAAATCTCAATAATAAGCTAAATCTTATGGGGGCAAATGCAAGGGAAAAAATGAGGAAAGGCTTACTAGATATAAGTTTAATCCAAATTTAGCTGTTTATAAGCCTAAACACTAAAAGTGGCCCCCAAATTGACCACAATCTATATCCATTTGTCGATCACATTCTAAGCAAGAAAGTGTCCCAAGGAGAAGGGGAAGAGGGTGGCAGAGGATGAGATGGTTAGATAGCCTCACTGACTCAATGGACATGAACCTGAGCAAATTCCAGGAGATAGTGAAAGACAGGGAAGCCTGGCATGCTGCAATCAATCCATGGGGTCGCAAAGAGTTGGACATGACTTAGCGGACATGAACAACAGCAGGTTGTCCCAAGATCAGGTCATAAAGGATGAAACTGGTGAGTAGAGACAGATGGTTACTGAAAAGGATAATTGGGTGATTATTCACTTTCAAAGGCTTTGAAAGTGAAAAAACAATCATGTGTTCTCTCATAAGCTCTTTAGCCTTATTCCTCTATTAGGATTCACCATATTGTTTTTCATTTGTTTTGTTTTCATTTAAAAAATTGTGGTAAGCACCACATAACATAAAATTTTACCATCTTAACCATTTTTAAATATACAGTTTGGTAGTAACTATATTCGGAGAAGGCAATGGCAACCCACTCCAGTACTCTTGCCTGGAAAATCCCATGGACGGAGGAGCCTGGTGGGCTGCAGTCCATGGGATCATGAAGAGTCGGACACTTACTGAGCGACTTCACTTTCACTTTTCACTTTTGTGCATTGGAGAAGGAAATGGCAACCCACTCCAGTGTTCTTGCCTGGAGAATCCCAGGGACAGTGGAGCCTGGTGGGCTGCTGTCTGTGGGGTCGCACAGAGTCAGACACAAATGAAGCGATGCAGCAGCAGCAGCAGCCGCAGCAACTATATTCATATTGTTATACAACTAATCTGTAGAACTTTTTCATCTTATAAAACTGAGCAGCCTCTGGTTTCCCCCTCTCCCCCAGACTTTGGCACATTGGATTTTTTTTTTTTTCCTGCCTCCCTCCTAGCCCTGGACAGGGATTGAACTCACACCCACTGCCGTGGAAACACACAGTCTTATGCACTGGCCCACTAGGGAAGTCAGGGATATTGGATTTTAATGGATTTTCCCCCTAAATGTTTATGTCCCTCATTAGTCTCTAAGAAATTAATCTTTTGTCCCCAGTGCCTTACATTTCAATTCAGTCGCTCAGTGTGTCCGACTCTTTGCGACCCCATGAATCGCAGCACGCCAGGCCTCCCTGTCCATCACCAACTCCCGGAGTTCACTCAGACTCACGTCCATAGAGTCAGTGATGCCATCCAGCCATCTCATCCTCTGTCATCCCCTTCTCCTCCTGCCCCCAATCCCTCCCAGCATCAGAGTCTTTTCCAATGAGTCAACTCTTCGCATGAGGTGGCCAAAGTACTGGAGTTTCAGCTTTAGCATCATTCCTTCCAAAGAAATCCCAGGGCTGATCTCCTTCAGAATGGACTGGTTGGATCTCCTTGCAGTCCAAGGGACTCTCAAGAGTCTTCTCCAACACCACAGTTCAAAAGCATCAATTCTTCGGCGCTCAGCTTTCTTCACAGTCCAGCTATCACATCCATACATGACCACTGGCAAAACCATAGCCTTGACTGGGGTATTTAATAAATGTCTTCTGAAAGAATGAGGGAATGAACCACAAAGTGAGTCCTTTCAAGTAGAATTATGATAACAACATTAAGTTAACAAATGTGGCTGATGCTATTTGCTTTCCCAACCCATTCTCTTTCATTAATCCTTTTTTTTTTTTTTAACAAAAGCCAGATTATTTCATTCACGATAGCCATGGATGTGGTTGATTTTATCAATAAGTCTTTAATGGCCCAATCTGTGATTCTCATCCTTGCCCTGTGCATGACAATCACCAATGTTGCTTTTAAAAATACCCATTTGGAAAAAAAAAAAGATACCTGCATATGTATAAATGAGTCACTTTGCTGTATACATGAAACTGACACATTGTTCAACTATAATATAAAAAACAAACAAACAAAAGACAGAACAGGAGAGAATGCCATGAAAATAAGAAATTCTTAAAAAAATAAAAATATGATTCCTGCTTTCCTTCCATGATTCCGATGTAACTGGTTTGAAATGCGGCCTAGGCATTAGCATTAAAAAAAAAACTCTCACTTGGTTAGAAAACCATTGTCAGGCAATCCTGTTCTTTGCCAAATCTTTGCTTTTCTTGGCTTTTTAATCTCGGTGGTTGGCCATGTGATTTAGTTCTGGTCAGTGAATCTCTGCTATATGTTCTAGAACCTCTTTTGCTTTCCTAATAAAAGAGACAGATACCAGAGAATTCGATGGTATGGCATTTTCCTCCCTTTTTTTTTTTTTTTCTGCCTTGAATGTAGGTGTGATACCTTATGCCTTGGCAGCCCTCTTGCAACCATGAGGCAACAAGCATTATGATAAAAAATCAAAGTTAACGGGGAAGCAGAAAGTTGAAAAGAACCTGGATCTTTAATAACATTGTTGAACTATGAGGGTGCTTATTTCATTATGGTTTAATCTCCCTAACAGTGGCTCTTCTGTCATTGAAGTGAAGTGAAATTCTCCCAGTCATGTTCGACTCTTTGTGACCCCATGGACTATATATCCTGCGAGGCTCCTCTGTCTATGGAATTCTCCAGGCCAGAATACTGGAGTGGGTAGCCATTCCCTTCTCCAGGGATCTTCCCAACCCAGGGATTGAACCCAGGTCTCCTGCATTGCAGGCAGATTCTTTACCATCTGAGCCACCAGGGAAGCCCAAGAATACCGGAGTGGGTAGCCTATCCCTTCTCCAGTGGATCTTTCTGACCCAGGAATCAAACCAGGGTCTCTTGCATTGCAGGTGGATTCTTCTGTCATTACCTGCTTACAAAAGCATCCTGAGCTGAAACAAAGGTTATCATAGACAATACTCAAACTGGATGCAGATAAATCCCAGAATGAAATGTTTTTCAGAAAAGCTAGCTAAAACTCTAAAACTATTTGCCTAAATGTATAACTGTTATTGCAAAGGTTTGTGATACTTCCTGTAAAACACTCCCTGACATGACTATCAACAACAGAGCAAGGTTGGGTATAATTCTCACTCAGTTTTGCATTTATGTTTTTTATATTTCCAGTGATTAATGTCAGCAGAGTAGAATAGTGATAAGTAAAAAATCAAATTTATTCATTGTACAAATGTTTATTGAATGTAAACTCTGCCAGGCACAATTTTAGGTAAACATATGGGAAACATTAGTGAATGAAACAAATCACTCTGTTTTAAAAAATATCCCTATGGCGCTTGCATTCTAGCTGGGGGCTGCAGAGGGCAAGCAAAGGAGCCATTTTTATAATAAGTAAGATATGTGATGTGTTAGAAGGTGAAAATTCAGTTCAGTTGCTCAGTTGTGTCTGATTCTTCATGACCCCATGGACTGCAGCACGCTAGTCTTCCCTGTCCATCACCAACTCCCAACTGCTGCTGCTGCTAAGTCGCTTCAGTCGTGTCCGACTCTGTGCGACCCCACAGATGGCAGCCCACTGGGCTCCGCCATCCCTGGGATTCTCCAGGCAAGAACACTGGAGTGGGTTGCCATTTCCTTCTCCAATGCATGAAAGTGAAAAGTCAAAGTGAAGTCGCTCAGTCATGTCTGACTCAGCGACCCCATGGACTGCAGCCTACCAGGCTCCTCCGTCCATGAGAGTTTTCAGGCAAGAGTACTGGAGTGGGATGCCATTGCCTTCTCCACCAACTCCCAGAGCTTGCTCAAACTCATGTCCATCGAGTCAGTGATGCCATCCAACCATCTCGTCCTCTGTCATCCCTTCTCCTCCTGCCTTAAATCTTGCCCAGCCTCAGGGTCTTTTCAAATGAGTCAGTTCTTCACATCAGGTGGCCAAAGTATTGGAGTTTCAGCTTCAACATCAGTCCTTCCAATGAATATTTAGGACTGATTTCCTTTAGGATGGACTGGTTGGATCTCCTTGCAGTCCAAGGGACTCTCAAGAGTCTTCTCCAAGGGACTCTCAAGAGTCTTCTCCAACACCACAGTTCAAAAGTATCAATTCTTTGGTGCTCAGTTTCCTTTATAGTCCAACTCTCACATCTATACATGACTACAGGAAAAACCATAGCTTTGACTAGTGGACCTTTGTTGGCAAGTAATGTCTCTGCTTTTAATATGTCTAGGATGGTCATAGCTTTTCTTCTAAGGAGCAAGTGACTTTTAATTTCATGGCTGCGGTCACCATCTGCAGTGATTTTGGAGCCCCCCAAAATAAAGTCTGTCACTTTATTTCCCCATATATTTGCCATGAAGTGATTGGAACCAGATACCATGATCTTAGTTTTCTGAATGTTGAGTTTTAAGCCAACTTTCACTCTCCTCTTTCACTTTCACCAAGAGGCTCCTTAGTTCTTTGCCTTCTGCTGTAAGGCTAGTGTCATCTGCATATCTGAGGTTATTGATATTTCTCCCGCAATCTTGATTCCAGCTTGTGCTTCATCCACCTTGACATTTCACATGATGTACTCTGCACATCAGTTAAATAAGCAGGGTGACAATATACAGCCTTGATGTACACCTTTCCCAATTTGGAACCAGTCTGTTGTTCCATGTCCAGTTCTAAGTGTTGCTTAGAAGGTGAAAAGTGCTGTTAAAAGACAGAACAGCTGAAGAAGGGCTAGGAGGGCAGGAAAGAACAAGGTTTACAGTTTTAAAATCAGGTAAAGGCAAATCTCAATGTTTTTACTTTTGACATGATATACCTTTAAATATTCAGATAAAAGCATCACTTTAGAGAGTGAAATTAACCTTAAGTACTAGATTCATTTTCTGAGTATGTACTATAACCAATGTGTACTCTGCAGAGGGCTGGTGAAATTTATGCATGTTAGCTACAGATGAAAGGAGTAAGATTGGACATAGAAGGACATTCTGATGGTGACATATTGCTCTGTTTGAAAATAGGGAAGGGATGTAGTCAGTCATGGGCCTTCTTTCTGACCTGTGACAGATGTCACTCTTGTTACTCTGCTGGCCAGCTCACTCTGGTTGATATAATAGCAGTTTTGTGAATGCCTAGGGAAACCCCACCAATCAGAAATGCAAAGAGGGGGAAAGAGACAGGTTTAGGAGTTAGTCTCTCCTGGTACCTCACTCCAGCACTCTTGCCTGGAAAATCCTATGAACTGGGGAGCCTGGTGGGCCACAGTCCATGGGGTTGCTAAGAGTCGGACACGACTGAGTGACTTCACTTTCACTTTTCACTTTCATGCATTGGAGAGGGAAATGGCAACCCACTCCAGTGTTCTTGCCTGGAGAATCCCAGGGATGGCGGAGCCTGGTGGGCTGCCGTCTATGTGGTCGCACAGAGTCGGACACAAGTGAAGCGACTTAGCAGCAGTAGCAGCAAGGGGGGAAATAGATGGGGAAACAAGGGAAACAGTGTCAGACTTTATTTTGGGGGGCTCCAAAATTACTGCAGATGGTGATTGCAGCCATGAAATTAAAAGATGCTTACTCCTTGGAAGGAAAGTTATGACCAACCTAGATAGCATATTCAAAATCAGAGATATTACTTTGCCAACAAAGGTCCATCTAGTCAAGGCTATGGTTTTTCCAGTGGTCATGTATGGTTGTGAGAGTTGGACTGTGAAGAAAGTTGAGTGCCGAAGAATTGATGCTTTTGAACTGTGGTGTTGGAGAAGACACTTGAGAGTCCCTTGGACTGCAAGGAGATCCAACCAGTCCATTCTGAAGGAGATCAACCCTGGGATTTCTTTGGAAGGAACGATGCTAAAGCTGAAACTCCAGTACTTTGGCCACCTCATGAGAAGAGTTGACTCATTGGAAAAGACTGATGCTGGGAGGGATTGGGGGCAGGAGGAGAGGGGGACGACAGAGGATGAGATGGCTGGATGGGATCATGGACTCGATGGATGGGAGTCTGAGTGAACTCCGGGAGATGGTGATGAACAGGGAGGCCTGGCGTGCTGGGATTCATGGGGTTGCAAAGAGTCGGACACGACTGAGCAACTGAACTGAACTGAAGGGTCTTCTTTGGGTTTCCCCAGTGGCTCAGCAGTAGAGAATCCACCTTCAGTTAGGAGCTGTAAAAGATGTGGGTTAGATCCCTGGGTCAGGAAGATACCTTGGAGGAGGGCGTGACAACCCACTCCAGTATTCTTGCCTGGAGAATCCAATGGACAGAGGAGCCTGGAGGGCTACAGTCCAAAGAGTCGGACACAACTGAGGTGACTCAGCATGGTTGCAAGGGTCTTCCTCAGATTTTACCTCAATTAATTGCTTGAGATATTGATAAAAGTCATATAGATAAAATTTAATTTTTATGTAAAGTAGTTAGAAAGGTTTGTAAAAATTGTTTTTGAGACAACGGTAAAAAAAAAAAAAAAAAATTTACTGACCTGTAGTTGATTTTACAATGTTGTATCTAAATTCTGCTGTACAGCAAAGTGGCTCAATTATCCATTTATATATTCTTTTCATATTCTTTAGCATTATGGTTCATCCTAGGATATTGAGTATAGTTTCCTGTGCAATACAGTGGGACCTTGTTGTTTATCCATCCTGTCTATAACAGTTTGCATCTACTAACCCCAACATCCCAGTCCTTTCGTCCACCACCCCCAGTTCCCCTTGACAACCATGTCTGTTCTCTATGTTTGTAAGTCTGCTTGTGATCATTTGTGTTGTATTTTAGATTCCACATATAAATGACATCCTATGGTATTTGACTTCCTCTTTCTGACTGACTTTGCTGAGTATAATCTCTAGATCCATTCATGTTGCTGCAAATGACATTATTTCATTCCTTTTTATAGCTGAATAATATTCCATTATATACAATGGAATATTATATATATATGTATATGTATAAATCACATATTCTTTATCCTATACATTCATCTATCGATGGACATTTAGGTTATTTCCATGTCTTGGCTATTGTAAATGGTACTGCTATGAACAAAGAGGTGAATGAATCTTTTCAGAATTGTAGTTTTGTCTGGGCATATGCTCAGGAGTGGGATTTCTGGATCATATGGCAAATCTATTTTTAGAAAATTAGTTATTAAAAAAAAAATACTAAGATCTCGGTAAACCTGGGCTTGACTATTATTGATATCTACTTCTTATCAACTAAATATAAGGGTTATTATAGGGAACCTAGTGGGGAAAATTCTTTACTAGCTAGCCCATGGCTTGTTTTTCTAAAGAAAAGTCTTTTAAATGTACTTGAGTGTGGTGCATGGCTAGGGAATAGAGAAAACACCAAAAACCAAGGAGAAAGGTTTTTGTTTTGCACAATGTTGCTTTTTTGTACAGCAAAACAATGTTGCTCGTTTGTAACAATATCCAGGAAAAGGGACCTGGCTTCACCTTTAGCCAAACTACACAATGTAAGGGGCTTCTCAGGGTCACTTTTAAGAGCAAACAGAAGTCTCTGGAGCCTTTGAGAGAGGTGATTGAGGGCTGGTTGATGTTTTATGGCTGCATGGTTTTAGCCTAGTTTGGTTTTATGAAGTGAGAGGAGGAAAAAAAATATGTTGGTTGGAGTGCTCTGTGTTTCATTTACCTTCCTGAGTTATTGTGATGGCCTTCGGAGGCTGAAGTTTTATGACATCAAATGAAAACTGTTTATTTTACTCCGGGCTTCAACATCTGACAGAGGCAAATCATCCAATCTTACATCCTGGATTACTTGTAAACAGAAGTGTGATAAGATACAACCCAAGGAACAAATTTTAAAAATATTAATCATCACTCAGATACAGTTTTTATAAGTTTTTTCCTGTTTATTTCACTTGATTGCATTAACACTAGCATTGCCTACAGAAATGAGATTTTGTGATGTGTGTGACATTATTCTCTTTCTTTATTTACTGTTGAAATTGAGAACAAATATCTCAGTAAATAAATTTCAGAAGAAAACCTGTATAAAATTTCAAATTGCTTGCTGTTGTTTCTATGATTTTAAAAATCAACACAGCTATGTATTTTGTGTGTGGTTAGATTTAATTCAATAAAAATATTTGGAAATCAAAGAAAAATCTTGTTCTTATGTATCCTAGGAAAAGGATCAGTAAGATGGAGTGTTAATGAATCTATTCTAATTATTTTTTTCCTTTGGAGTTGATAGTTTAATTTATTTAAATATAAGATTTAAATTCAGCCAGTCCATTATTTGACAAGAACAGTAACACAACTCAAACTAATTTTTCAGAGTTTATTTTGGGGATGTTTCTCAATAATAGTCTAAAAGAAATGACCAATTGTGATAATTATTGATGAGCCTTGAGGAGATAATAGTGTGAGTTGCTCTGGGCGGTGGGAGGGGGGCGTCAGTCGCTCAGTCATGTCCAGCTCTTTGCGACCCCATGGACTGAGCCCACCAGGCTCCTCCGTCCATGGGATTCTCCAGGCAAGAATACTGGAGTGGGTTGCCATTTCCTTCTCCAGGGGATCTAGGAAGACTTAAAAGCTTAAGACAAAAAAGTTTTTAGAAAAGGTTTCCAATAATCACTTAAGAGATTCCCATATTTTATGTAAAGGGTCTCAGATCAGATGAAATCCATGGTACACAAGGTCAGCCATGAGTCCAACAGTCCTATTTAAATGGTAGTATTCCCAATTAGAAATTTCCTGCAAAAGAGACTTAGTCTTACAGGAAAGTTCATCCAAAACAATGAATATTTTCTAGTCTTCCTCCCTAGGCTTCCTTTATTATAGAGGTTGTGGTTATGCTTTGAGTTGTCAATGTTAATAATATTAAGTGAAAGTGAAAGTGTTAGTTGCTCAGTCATTTCTGACTCATTGAGATTCCATGGACTGCAGGCCACTAGGCTCCTCTGTCCATGGAATTCCCCAGTCAAGAATACTGGAGTGGGTAGCCATTCCCTTCTCCAGGGGATCTTCCCAACCCAGGGAACAAACCTGGGTATCCTGCATTGCAGGCAGATTCTTTGCCATCTGAACCACCAGGGAAACCGATTAATAATATAATAGCCAGTTATTTTACCAGCAAAAGCAAGCCTATTCTGAAATAGTCAGAAGAACTGCAATGTGGGATATGTGAACTATGGTGGACCATAGGCAATTCAGAGAACAAGGAAGGCAAATTGGTTCTTATGGGGAAAAGGGAGGAGAAGGGAGGGGCTGTAATAACCAAGGGGACCACTGGAAGAAGCTGCAAGTCCAAAGTATGGAGGCTTCTTGTCTGTTGGGGCTGCTAGCAGACTGGATTGTCAGTGGCTGAGAGTTTTGTTTTTCCTGCTGGACAGCTGAGTAGGAGATGCCTTCCTACCAGAGATGTAGGCTTATGCCTCTTCCTGTTTGGAGTAATTGATGATGCAATGCAGGGCAAAGAGAGCTCCTTTGAGAGGCTGTCCTGGCTCCATTTTAGCTTAGGTTTCTTTAATTCTACAAAATAAACATTCAAATTAAAATATTTGTCCATAGAGATGCAAAGTTAAACTTTCCCCCAAAGCATCATTAATGCCATATTGTAGGTCCAAGTTCTGGTATTAAATCAGATCTTTGAATCGTGGGTTTTGTCAGTTTCTGTTGCTCTGCATTTATTAACTGTATAATAAGAAATGAATCCACCTAAATATTGGTAAACCTTTATTTCTGTTAGTCTGATAACACTGTCTTCTATTTCTTTTCAGTCCTGATCATAATGAGATAGAGATTTTTGACCTACAACATCATGGTTATAGTTAAATAGATTTAAGAGAAAATATCCTTTGGACTTTTGTTCTTAAAATTGATTTTTTATCAGGGAGAACTTTGTTTCTAGAAAACATCTTGTTTTCTAGGATACTGATCATAAAAACATCTGGCTTGACCATCATTCGTAACAGTCATTCTTAGGAGATATTCACAGAACTGACAAAACATTGGCTTTTAAACTTGGATTTCCTTACATTTTGAGTCTGTTGTGTCAGAGTTTTACCCTGCCCACTCCCCACAATGCTCTTTCTTCTCAACTTGGATTATTCTTAGTGAATGAAAGAAAAGAGGAGACCAGAAATTTATATTCTCAAACATGACTGGTTCAACATATGATAACAACAGAAATTTTTTTTTAAACTTAAAAGCAAGTAATTTCATGGTGCATTGTTTCTGGAGTCATGATGGTTTCCCTATGATCAACTGAGTGATATCTGAATTACTAATAGATTGAAAACTTCCTATGTGCTAGGAGCTATGCTATGCTAAGGCCTTTCCATTTACATCATTTCACGTACTACTCAATATTTCCCATCTAAATAGATGGAGAAACAATGGAATCAGTGACAGACTTTATTTTTGGGGGGTCCAAAATCACTGCAGATGGGTGACTGCAGCCATGAAATTAAAAGACGCTTGCTCCTTGGAAGAAAATCTATGATCAACCTAGACAGCATATTAAAAAGCAGAGACAATACTTTGCCAACAAAGGTCCGTCTAGCTATGGTTTTTCTTGTAGTCATTTATGGATATGAGAGTTGGACCGTAAAGGAAGCTAAGCGCCAAAGAATTGATACTTTTGAACTGTGGTGTTGGAGAAGACTTGCGAGAGTCCCTTGGACTGCAAGGAGATCCAACCAGTCCATCCTAAAGGAAATCAGTCCTGAATATTCATTGGAAGGACTGATGTTGAAGCTGAAACTCCGGTACTTGGGCCACCTGATGTGAAGAACTGACTCATTTGAAAAGACCCTGATGCTGGGCAAGATCGAAGGCAGGAGGAGAACGGGATGACAGAGGATGAGATGGTTGGATGGCATCACTGACTCAATGGACATGAGTTTGAGCAAGCTCTGGGAGTTGGTGATGGAGAGGGAGGCCTGGCGTGCTGCAGTCCATGGGGTCACAAAGGGTCCGACATGACTGAGCGACTGAACTGAACTGACAGTACTCCTAATAACTGTGATTAGTTGGGTACTAGTCTCATCTTACACATCAGAAAAATTGAGGCACAGAGTGGTTAAGTGACTTTCTGAAGTACACACAGTGCTCAGTGGCAGAGCTGAGAATGAAATTTGTGCTGCTTGACCTCAATGCCCAGGCTCTTATCTGTTGTTCTCACTTTTTCTCCTTCGAGGGATATGCAGTGGATGATTCAATAAATGGAGATTAATGCTTGTTTTACCTCTGTTGATGAATGTTCACAGTTGCATTGAGACATTTTATTCATCTATTCTTCTACTGTCATTTACATTAGCACTAAAGATCTGTGCCTTTGACTGTTACATTCAAATACCTTTTCTTAAAGAAGACATTAATTTTCATCTTACTTTCTTGGTCCTTGTGTTTGTTTTATAATCTAATATTGTGATTAGGGTTATATTTTGGACAACTGTGTTTTTGTGCAAGGGGGATAGAATTAGAGCTTTAAGGTAATGAATTTGCTATACTGTTGGGAGATGTGTAGATGCTATTCTCTAGGTATAAAATGCTCTATCACTGGTTCTTGTTAACTTTGAAGTTTAAATCTTCTACAGCAGATGCTGGCAATCTTTCCTTAAAGGACAGATAGTAAATATTTTTGGCTTTGCAGACCATATATTCTCTGTCATAACTACTCAATTCTGCTGTTGTAATGCAAAAGCAACCATAGACTCTAAGTAAATAAATGAGTGTAGCTGTGTTCCAGTAAAATTTTATTTTCAAAAATTGGCTGCTAGCCAGCAAGGCAGAATTTGCTGATCCATGTTCTGTTACTTTATTTATTTGTTATCTACCTGATCTATCATTTTCTGTAGGGTGTGTTAAAATTTCCAAGTAAATTCATAATTTGTTCTTGATTTATCACCTTAAAAACTTGTTGGTTATTACTTTATAATTTAGAATAGGAGTGGGAAATAGGGATTGAGAAAGTGAACTCTGAGTCATGTAGTCTGAGCATGTCCTTGTGCAAGCCTCTTCACCCTCTATGACTCAGTTCCCTACTCTGCTGAATGGAGATTAATATTTATAGCATAGGTTTATTGAGGATTAAATGAGTTAATACATGTAAAGCTCTTAGAACAATGCTTGGAATCTGATAGGCACTAACTGTAGATGAACTGTTATTATTTGAGATGTTGCTAAGTGCACTTAGGGATATAATCATTATACTTTTGGGTTTATATCCTTTTAACCTGTATATAATATTCTTCCCTGCTATTTTTGGCCTGGCATTCACTTTCAGCTGATGTTAAAACCACCTCTCTGGCTTTCTTTTGCTTCACACTTGCCTATTACATCTTTTTCTTTCCTTTCATTTCCAGCTTTTCTGTACTAAGCATGTCTCTAGACAATGTATTTTTAAATCTTATTTTTTGTTTGCTGTTAAACCAACCTGACACCCTGTTTGTTTTTGTTGGTTAGTTTAATGTAATGATTTGCATTTATTTTAGTTATTGTCATATTTAAAGTTATTAAAACTATCTGATTCATCTCTTCTTCATACTTTCACTTGGTCAATTTATTTTTCCTTTTTTTACTTCTGATCAAGACATCAAATATTCTTATGCTGGTTAGACAGGTATACATTTTAAATTTTTGTATATCTGGTGCTTACCTTAAACTTAAGACCTACTTTTATGTTTTTTTATTTCCCCTTTCATAGTTCTTGATTTTTATCGATATCTATACTTTCTCCCTGAAGGTTGAGCTCTGAGTCATACTGCCTGAATTTGAATTCAGGCACTGAATTTGGCACTGCATCTTAGTGGCTGTGTGTCCTTACATAGGGTTTTTAACCTCTCTATGCCTCAGTTTCCTCATCTGTAAAATGGTGTCTTACTTCTGATGGCAACCTCTTCTTTCCTCTTTTCTCAAGAAAATCCACTTGGTATCATCCTCCTTTGCTGCTGCTGCTGCTGCTAAGTCGCTTCAGTCGTGTCCGACTCTGTGCGACCCCACAGATGGCAGCCCACTGGGCTCCGCCATCCCTGGGATTCTCCAGGCAAGAACACTGGAGTGGGTTGCCATTTCCTTCTCCAATGCATGAAAGTGAAAAGTCAAAGTGAAGTCGCTCAGTCGTGTCTGACTCAGCGACCCCATGGACTGCAGCCTACCAGGCTCCTCCGTCCATGGGATTTTCCAGGCATGAGTACTGGAGTGGGGTGCCATTGCCTTCTCCGCATCCCCCTTTAGCTCAGGTTATTGTGAGTATTAACTTTTTGCTCTGTTGCTTTTTAAAGGTAAAATGCAACTTTTAAACTTATTTACTCACTCTAACTTCCTTTATATCAGACTTTAGTTTTTTTCTTTCTTTTGGAGTACTTATTGTAAAAGTGTTTTCATAGCAGGTCTTTGTGCTATGCTGAGCTTTCTTCTGAGGCTTTGCATACAAATAATACTTACTTATTGCCTTCTTATATTTAAATGACACTATTGGGCATAAAATTTTAACTTCAATGCTTTTGCCTTTAAACCCTTTAGAACATTTTTCATTGTCTCTGCTATGGCTGTCGAGACAACTAATCATCTGAATTTTATTCTTTGTAGTTGAATTGCTCTTTCTTACTAGAAGCTTTCCAAATTTTCTCTTGAACTTTGAAGTCCTTTAGTTTTCCTCTACTGATGTCTAGATTTTGGATTTCCTTTTCCTCTTCTGTTTGCTCCTTGGTATGCTATATGCCTTCTTAATCTAAGGCCTTTCATCTTTAATTCTGGGAAACTATCAGTCATTAATTCTTCAAATATTTACCTCCTTTCATTTACTCTCCCTTTACAGTTGACCCTTGAACAACATGGGTTTGAACATGAGTTTCAACATGGATCCACTCATAAAAAGATTTTTAAAAATAAATATGTACTGCAATACAGCATGATCTGTGGTTGGTTGAATTTGTAGATGTCAAATTGAAGATGTGGAGGAAAGACTAATGTTAGATGCAGATTTTTGACTGTATAGAGGATAAGCATCTCTACCTGCTATGTGTTTAAGGGTCAATTGTATGTTATTAATATTATGTAGATGGTAACACTCTCCTTCATATTTCTTAAATATATTCATAGTGTCTCACGTGTATTCCATCTTAATTCATCCCTGAATCCTTCTCTGATTCCTTGACCCAGGATGGGGAGTCTGAAGCTGGTGTCCTGATTTGTAAACCTCCTGAGCAGACTGTTATTTCTTTTCCACTTAAGGTCATAACCCCTTTCTAGATCTTCAGGAGGCTCATATGGATTTATGGTGACTTTTAAAATGCATATATTTCCTCCCTGGTTTTTGGTTTGTTTTTCTTGTTTTTCCTTTGTTTTGGTTTTTGCTTTTTTAAAATTGAGTTCAGGAGAGGAAGCTAGCAATCTGGGTTAGTTCATTGTCATGCCACAAGGGTACTTATTTTTTTGTAAAATATTGCCAGTTCTCAAGTTAAAAGCCACTCAGTCGTGTCCAACTCTTTGCAATCCCATGGACTATACAGTCCATGGAATTCTCCAGGCCAGAATATTGGAGTGGGTAGCCTTTCTTTTCTCCAGGGGATCTTCCCAACCCAGGGATCAAACCCAGGTCTCCTGCATTGCAGGCGGATTCTTTACCAGCTAAGCCACAAGGAAAGCCCAGTGTTTAAAAAGGACAGTGTATAGAGCTGCTTCTTCCCAAATTTAGTAAGTTTATTAATCATTGCCTATTATATATATTTGACTTAGCTGTATCAATCTCCACCTCTGAAGACTGCTGGTATGAATAAAATGGTATGTCTGTAGTATATAGACTTGACTTAGCTTTTCTCTTCTTGATGAGGCTGATAGGGCCAATACTCTACTTCAAGGGTATAGTTTATGTACTTGAATGATGATTCTCTAGTTCTATGTGTAGTAATTTTTATCAGTCTTGCTGATTTACGACAACAGCAAAGTCATATCTTGAAATTTATGGTATTTTAATACAAAATTTAAATTGAATTTTACTTTCATTGATTTCCACAAAGTCAAGCCATTCACTTCAGGATTATAAATTCTGCACCTGCACCAGGTCTGTCAAGCAATGATGATGAAGACTGATGCTCTTTCTGTTCTTTTCATTTTCATGCAACTTCCTGGTTTTGTAAGTCTTCTTGTGGGAAGGTTTGTCTGAGAGTTCAACAGAGTATCTTACCACCAGCCTTATGGAACTTATATGATATTTATTTTCCTGTAGGAAAAAAAAAATTAGATTTAAGGGTTAGGTTAAAGTAATTTAGTTTTTTAAAAGATATTCCTATTAAGGTTCTGAATGATATTAATTTAGTTGATAAAAACAGTTTATGTCAAGTGTTGAAATTAATTACTGAGATAGCATGTAAAGTCTTTCTCTGGAATTGTTTAAATGCAGGATATATTTTTATCTTTCTGAGGTGGCTAGTTTAGGGGTATTTTTAAAGATTGAAGGACTGAGATATCTTTTCTATTTGAATCCTTTAACTGAAACCGCTTTCCAATTTTAGCTGAAAAAATACATCCTTTAAAATGCATCCTTTTGTGCCACTGATATTCTTTAAGGTAAAGCCTTGAAGAAATTATATTTTATTTGAAATCTTGTATTGACCACTTCTTCTTCCCTTTTTCTCCTAATCATTTGTATCTGCTCCTTCATTTTTGTCCTAATAACTCCTGGAAATACCTGAGACGTTCTCTCTAGCTTTGGCATAGATTTTATAGCTTTTTAAAGAATCGCCTTGTTTGTACACTTATTTTCTTCTTCCCTAATTTTTCCTTCTTACACCCCTCAAACAAATATATCTCAATGACATAGATTAGAACAATTAAATATTACTATGACCATGGCCTGAATTTTCCCTAGTTTTATTCAGTCACTGTAATATTCTTAACCCCTCTCTACGCCCTCAAACATCCTTTCAGGAGAAAAGTGATTTATTTCCCTGGTATACTTGGGGACAGGAAGTGGGCATGCAGGGTCCAGATCTTTCTCCTCTTCTTTTCTCATGGAACCCAATTGCTCTAAGGAAGAATGCACTTTTCCCCCCTGCTTTTTCTATGCTGCAGAGTTTATGGAGCAGCTTGCTTCTATCTGTGTCTGAGTGAGGCCTGTGATTGTTTCAAAACTCCCTGTGACTAGGTGAGGAAGGCTTTCTAATTCTGAGATTCTGCCCACTTAGCTACTGAGTGTTTGGATGTAAATCTACTATTTTATTGTCTTCTATTTGTTCCACTTATTCTTTGTTTCTTTCTCTTTCCTTTATTGCTTTCTTTTAGGTTTAGTTATGATTCCATCTTTTTTTTTTTTTTTCATTTAGATACACATTTATTTATTTATTTATTTTTAATTTTTACTTTATTTTACTTTACAATACTGTATTGGTTTTGCAATACATTGACATGAATCCATCATGGGTATATATGAGCTCCCAAGCCTGATTCCATCTTTTTAAAAAAGCTATTATTTTTTAAATTTAACATTTTATTCTTTTAGGGCTTACCTTCAAAATTAGAAGATGTATTTATAATTACCAAAAATATTCAGTAATAATTTGTGAAAGTCTCAGTTAATGAAAATTTTCACCTAGGTAATACAAGTACCTTGGAAAACTTTATTAATTACTGCCATAACTAATACGTTGTTGTGTCCAGGTAATTTTTGTTATTAACATTTTAGAAATCATAAGACATTTTTATTTTATACTTTTAATGTTTTGTATTTACATTTTTTTACTACCTTATTCCTCCTTTATTCTTTGCTGCATTTCAGAGCTTCCATCTCAGATAATCTTTCTTTTCCATTTAATATATTCTTTAGAATTTCCTTTAATGTGAGTCTTCTCATGATAACTAAACCTTTTTTCCCTAATTTGAAAATATTGTACTTTATTTTTGAATGATATTTTTACTGAATATGGAATTCTAGAGTGCTATTTTCTTCCTTACCTCTCCCCTCTTCTACCCTCCTCACACATTGAGCGAAAGCGAAGTCGCTCAGTCGTGTCCGACTCCTAGCGACCCCATGGACTGCAGCCTACCAGGCTCCTCCGTCCATGGGATTTTCCAGGCAAGAGTACTGGGGTGGGGTGCCATTGCCTTCCCCGAGTGTAACATCTAGGTATGTATAATAAAATTGTAATCCTAAATTATACTTAACATGAAACAGGTAGTCCAATATTTCCTGGCTCTCACTGTCAGTATTGTGAAGTCAGCTATAATTCTAACTTTTGAGCCTTTGGAGCACTTTTTTCCTGGCTTTAAGATTTCTTAGTCTTCTGTTTCTGCCCTTTTTGATATGGTGTCTATGTGGATTTCTTTTTAATGTATTCTGCTTAGAATTTATTTGTCTTCTTGAATCTGTGAATTAATATCTTTCATCAATCTTCATGTATTCTTAGCTATTCTCTTTACAAGATATTGTCTCCAGCACATTCTCTTGTCTTCTTCTGGGTCTCTGAAAAACATTTATTATATCTTCTTGACATATCCTCTAAATGTCTTTTCTGAATTTTCTGTGCTATATTCTGGATAATTTCTTTTGACCTGTCTTCTGGTTGACTAATTTTTTTCTATCTGTGTCTAATGTATTATTCAAACCATCTGTTGAGTTCTTAATTTTAGGAATTATGTATTTCAATTCCAGACTTTTACTTTTCTTTTAGTCTTTTTTAAAAAATAGTTTTCAATTTCTGTCTTAAACTTAAATATTGGTCTTTATTTCTTTCAACATAATAAGCACAATTTTTTTGTTGTTTTGTTTTGCTTTTCTTAGTAGTCTTTGCCTGATAATTTCAAGGCATCATATATTTGTGAGTTATTTCTGTTATGTATTGTTTATATATGTATTTTTTTAGGGTGTTTGTTTCCTTGTGTGTTTGACTACTTTTAAGTCTATGCTGCACATTGTATTTAAAAAATATTTGGAGAAGTATTTGATGCCTAGAATGTTGATGCTTTACCCAAAGAGAATTTTCATTTGGTTCAAAGCTTGAGATTCCTGGACATTCAGCTGATTGGAGGTTAGATTACAAATGCTATTGCTGATTTAGTTTTGGTTAACATCTACCCTGAGGGCATGATTTTCATAATTTTAGTTTAAAGTGGGAATTAATTTATCAGAATCCTATTCCTTGGCAGTGTCCAGACCTTGATTTCTATCTCCTTTTATTTAAGAGGTTTCCAAAATAGGGATGAGCTCCATAGTTTCTTTTCCATCATAAGCAAATGTCTTTGGAAAAAGTATAGCTTTGGGTGCCTCATCTTACATTTATCATTTCTTGTGTTTTAATCATGGTCTTGCAATACTGCATTATTTTGTAAGGTTTTTGGTTTGCTTTTGCCTTTTTTTGTTGTTGTTGTTTTGGTTTTTGTTCAGCTTTCTTAGCTGTTCTTAGTGAGGAGCTTATTTCAAATGATCTAGTCTGCTATTCCTTTCTTTTACATGAGAACTCCCTGCCAACAGAGATCAGGATCTTTGGTTTGTTCCTGACCATGAATTTACTCGGGAATAAAAGTACTGGTGAGGCTATGACTTCTATCAAATGCTTCTTATATTGTATTTGTCAATTGACTTATTAAATAAGATGAACTTTTTTTTGTTTGTTTTTTACTTCTCTGCTGCATCTTAATCTATTTTCCTATAGGCTTTTTTTTTTTTTCTGAAATGAAGATTTTTTTTCAAACTAGGTATATGTCCTTACATGCCATGATATTGGCATGGATCTTTATAATAAAGTCAGTGGACAATACTGAAAGATTTGACAAGACAAAGAGAGAGAAAAAGAGATAAAGTAAGCTACGGTAAAGTATTAAATAAATTTGCCAGGCAAGAGATCATTTTCCACTTGGGCAAGAGTCATTACTGGTGAGGTGGCAGGAAGAATGAATGGGAGATAAGGGAGTAGAGATAGTTTGTTTACTTCAGGGTTAAGAGCCTTTAGGATTCATTCTGAATGTCAACTTTCAGAGTAAGTTCTCTTATATGCTCCTAAAACTAAGATCATGGAATTTGGTGCCATCACTTCATGACAAATAGATGGGGAAACAACGGAAACAGTGAGAGACTATTTTCTTGGGCTCTAAAATAACTGCAGATGGTGACTGCAGCCGTGAAACTAAAATATGCTTGCTCCTTGGAAGAAAAGTTATGACCAACCTAGACAGCATATTAAAAAACAGAGGTATTACTTTGCCAACAAAGGTCCATCTAGTCAAACTTCCATCTATGGTTTTTACAGTAGTCATGTATGGTTGTGAGAGCTGGACTATAAAGAAAGCTGAGCACTGAAGAATGGATGCTTTTGAACTGTGGTGTTGGAGACTCTTGAGAGTCCCTTGGACTGCAAGGAGATCCAACCAGTCCATCCTAAAGGAAATCAGTCCTGAATATTCATTGGAAGGACTGATGCTGAAGCTGAAACTGCAATACTCTGGCCACCTGATGCAAAGAACTGACTCACTGGAAAAGACCCTGATGCTGGGCAAGATTGAAGGCAGGAGGAGAAGGGGACAACAGAGGATGAGATGGTTGGATGGCATCACTGACTCGATGGACATGAGTTTGAACAAGCTCTGGGAGTTGGTGATGGACAGGGAGGCCTGGCATGCTACAGTCCATGGGGTCGCAAAGAGTCAGACATTACTGAGTGACTGAACTGAACTGAAGTGAACTGTGGTGCAATTACCACTGTCTGGGAATGCACAGGGTGTACCACTGCAATGCCTTGATGTTTCAGTCAATAAACCGTTGGAAAATCACTTTGGAAGAACTGAAAAACCTTCCAATTCCTTCTTCTAGTAAAAATTTAAAAGATTCCCTCATCAAATAATATAATGTGACAACATTTTTGAAGGTGATCATGAAGCACAGAGGATGACATTTCATAGCAAAATATGGATTTCTATAATTCTGAGCCTCAGTTCAGTTCAGTTCAGTCGCTCAGTCGTGTCCGACTCTTTGCGACCCCATGAATCGCAGCACAGCGGGCTTCCCTATCTATCACCAACTCCCGGAGTTTACTCAGACTCGTGTCCATCGAGGCAGTGATGCCATCCAGCCATCTCATCCTCTATCATCCCCTTCTTCTCCTGCCTCCAATCCCTCCCAGCATCAAAGTTTTTTCCAATGAGTCAACTCTTTGCATGAGGTGGCCAAAGTACTGGAGTTTCAGCTTTAGCTTCATTCCTTCCAAAGAAATCCCAGGATTGATCTCCTTCAGAATGGACTGATTGGATCTCCTTGCAGGGAATTAAACTCTGTGAGTGTGAGAAAGTTTTAGGAATCCCTAAATTCATTTCACTTACATTTTCCTTTTTATGTATGCACAGTAGTGATAAATAATAACATTTTATAAATAAATCTGAAAGAGAGCTGTCATGTTAAAATGAAAATTATAACTGATAAGAAAACAGGTAATAGTTTGAGAGCTTTGTAATACTTTGCTTTTAATCACTTGCACAATATACTACTGGATAAATATGCAATAATTTATTTAACTTGTCTATTGATGATCACTTAGGTTGTTTGCAGGCTTGCTTTTATAAACAATGCCACAGTAAATGGCTTGAAAATGGATCATGGATCATGGACTTAGAGGGGTTTTGGTAGGATAAATTCCTAGAAGTAGGATTGTGCTTGTGCTCAGCTGTGTCTGACTCTTTGTGACCCCATGGACTGTAGTCTGCCAGGCTCCTCTCTCCATGGAATTTTCCAGGCAAGAATACTGGAGCAGGTTGTCATTTCCTACTCTAGGGGATCTTCCTGACCCAGGATTGAACCTGTGTCTCTTGTGTTTCCTACATTTGAAGCAGATCCTTTACCACTGTGCCACCTGGGAAGCCCAATAGAACTTCCTAATTGGCTTCCAAAGATATTGTTGTTTTTCTTGTCACTTTGTTTCAGATTTATAGATTAATTTGAGGGCAGAATTATCATCATTATTGATGTGATTTTTCATAATTTCAGTGTATCCTTTTGTTATTTTAGGAGTAGTCTTTTCCTTTATATATGTATGTATGTGTGTATATATATATATACATACACCCATACACCAACATCCATTGGATCATAGAAAAAGCAAGAGAATTCTAGAAAAACATCTACTTCTGCTTCACTGACTACATTAAAGACCGTATAGATCATAACAAAATGTGGAAAATTCTTAAAGAGATGGGAATACAGGACCACCTTACTTGCCTTCTGAGAAACCTGTATGCAGGTCAAGAAGCAACATTTAGAACTAGACATGGAACAGCAGACTAGTTCAAAATTGGGAAAGGAGTAGTCAAGGTTGTATACTGTCACTCTGCTTATTTATCATCTATGCAGAGTACATCATGTGAAATCCTGGGCTGGATGAAGCACAAGCTGGAATCAAGATTGCCAGGAGAAATATCAATAACCTTAGATATACAGATAGCACCACTCTAGTGGCAGAAAGTGAAGAGTAACTCCAGAACCTCTTGATGAAGGTGAAAGAGGAGAATGAAAAAAACTGGCTTAGAACTCAGCATTCAAAAAACTAAGATCATGGCATCTGGTCCCATTCACTTCATGGCAAACAGATGGGGGAAATGGAAAGAGTGATAGACTTTTTTCTTGCACTCCAAAATCAGTATGGATGGTGACTGAACCCATGAAATTAGAAGACACTTGCTCCTTGGAAGAAAAGTTATGACAAACCTAGACAGTGTATTAAAGAGCAGAGACATCACTTTGCCAACAAAAGTCTGTATAGTCAAAGCTATGGTTTTTCCAGTAGTCCATGTATGCATGTGAGAGTTGGATCATAAAGAAGGCTGAGGAACTGATGCTTTTGAATTGTGGTGCTGGAGAAGACTCTTGAGAGTCCCTTAGCAAAGAAATCAAACCAGCAAATCTAAAAGAAATCAACCCTGAATATTCATTAAAAGGACTGATGTTGAACCTGAAGCTCCAATACTGTGGCCACCTAATGCGAAGAGCAGACTCATTGGAAAAGACTCTGATGTTGGGAAAGACTGAAGGCAGGGGGAGAAGCGGGCGACATAGGATGAGATTGTTCGATGGCATCACACTGACTCTATACATGAGTTTGAGCAAACTCCAGGAGACAGTGAAGGACAGGGAAGCCTGGCATGTTGCAGTCCACGGGGTCACAAAGAACTGGACATGTGTTAGTGACTGAACAACAACAACAAGTGGTGTGTGGTTAAAACAGTTAAGCACTCCAAGGATGAAAAATAAAAAGTAAGTTTTTTTTTTCTTTCTACCCCAGACTTTTTTTCCAACTTAAACTACTGTGAACATATTCCTAGATTTCCCCAAAATATTTTTGCAGATATACTTACTCACAATTTTGTACACATGTGCGCACACACACATGCATTTCTTTTTAAAAAGGAAATCACACAAAATAAATTATGTTATACACAGTATTTTGTTCCTTGTATATTTCACTTATATCTTTAGATCTCTTCATGTAAATACATGCAAGATCTAGTTCGTATGACAAACAGACACACACATGGACAGCTATTAGTACATTAGGTTAAGAATCATGTTTTAAACCATGCTACAATAGACATTCTTACTAGGATTTGGAGCACTTCTGAGAGTTATCTCAGAGCAGGCTGTGTAGCGTGGTGACTAATAGCATAGATTCTGATGCCAGATTGCCTGGAGTTTGAATTTATTATTTGTTCCTTATTGGCTTTGTGAACTTGGGCAAGTTATTTGACTTCTCCATGCTTCACTTTCTGAAGAATAGTACATACTTGATGTGAGGATAAATATATATACAAAGAGCTTGGAATGATGCTTGGCATATAGTAAACAATCAATAAATGCTATCATTAATATCCTTGTAGTAAAATTTGTGATATATACATGATAAAAGTTTTCATTCTGAAAGAAAAGAAGGAAGAGTTGAAAGAGAATGGAAAGAAGAGATGGAGGAGGAAGAAAAAATAAGAACAGAAAGAGAGAAAAGAAAGGAAATGGTGGAGGAGGAGGATGAGAGGGAAAGAGAGGAAGAACTAGGAAGACGAGGATGAAGCAAAGGAGGATGGAAAACAATGACTTAAGGTTTGTAGAATAATTGAAAGCTCACAATGATGGGTTGGGGACTTTCTCGATTATCGTGATTATGACTTCAGAGCCCAGTGCAGAGGGTTGGGTTAACCTCACCCCTCAGTTCACTGCACATTGTCCTTGCAAGGAACCTGGCTTGTTTGTTTGCTTACACACTCATGCTCTTTTACTCTCAGTCCCAACTCCATTCCCTTCCTCCCTTCACAGGCTGCCATTGTAAAGTGTAGTTGTTTGCGTTCAACTTGTGTCTTCTTGTTTTGTGTTCGACTGGTTTTAATTTCCTTAAATGGCTTCGTATTCAGTATCTCAGGTTTTTAAACTTTTCATAGTTGTATTCTTACAGCTTTAATTTATCTTATATTAATGAACTCTTAATTGAGTTTCCATTTTCAGAATTTTTCCCTTAATGGCACGCCACTCCAGTACTCTTGCCTGGAAAATCCCATGGATGGAGGAACCTGGTAGGCTGCAGCCCATGGGGTCGCCTAAGAGTCGGATACTACTGAGTGACTTCACTTTCACTTTTCACTTTCATGCATTGGAGAAGGAAATGGCAACCCACTCCAGTGTTCTTGCCTGGAGAATCCCGGGGACGGGGGAGCCTGGTGGGCTGCCGTCTATGGGGTAGCACAGAGTCGGACATGACTGAAGTGACTTAGCAGCAGCAGCAGCAGCAGGCTATTCTAAACCATTTCTTCTCAGACTTTAATGTGCTGCATGTTCCCTGGGGGATCTTGTCCCCATGTGGACTCATTCTGTATTTTGCAGTGGAGACTGAGAGTCAGAATTTCTAGCAAGCTAAGATTAGATGCTGATGCTGCTGGTCTGGGAACCACACTTGAAGGAGCAAGGTCTATACAAGATTGTTAATTTTCTCACTACCAAAATTCTGATCATCTTATTTATCTGCTTAATATCCTTCTATGTCTCAAATATCCACCCTTACTTATTAAAATATTTTTCATCTTGATGTGTGTGCCTTCCATAGTATGGCTCCAACCCACCTTTCCATTTATGTCTCTCATTAATCTCCAACTTATTCCTATGCTTTGGCTCACTTGGTAAGTTCCTTGATCTTTCTTTTTTCTTTGGCAGTGACACATGGCATATTGGATCTTAAGTTTTTCCAACCAGGGATCAAATCCATGCCCCCTGCATTGGAAGCACAGAGTCTTAACCACTGGACAGTCAGGGAAGCCCTCCTAGTCTTTCCTTTTCCCTGGCCTCCTTCCATGAATCTCATCATTTTTTATTAATAAATTTTTAATTGAAATTTTTAAAAATTTCATTTATTTAATTGGAGGATAATTACCTTACAATATTGTGGTGATTTTTGCCCTACAGTCACATGAATCAGCCATGGGTGTACATGTGTTCCCCATCCTGAACTTCCCTCCCACCTCCCTCCCCATCCCATCCCTTAGGGTCATCCCAGTGCACTAGCCCTGAGCACCTTGTCTCATTCATCAAACCTGAACTGGTGATCTATTTCACATATGATAATATACATGTTACACTGCTATTCTCTCAAATCATCCCACCCTTGCTTTCTCCCACAGAGTCCAAAAGTCTGTTCTTTACATCTGTGTCTCTTTCGCTGTCTCGCATATAGGGTCATCATTACCATCTTTCTAAATTCCATATATATGCATTAATATACTGTATTGGTGTTTTTCTTTTTGACTTACTTCACTCTGTATAATAGGCTCCAGTTTCATCCACCTCATTAGAACTGATTCAAATGCATTCTTTTTAAAAGCTGAGTAATAGTCCATTGTGTATATGTACCACGGCTTTCTTATCCATTCATCTGCCGATGGACATCTAGGTTGCTTCCATGTCCTGGCTCTTGTAAACAGTGCTGCAATGAAAACTGGGGTACACGTGTCTCTTTCAATTCTGGTTTCCTCGGTATGTATGCCCAGCAGTGGAATTGCTGGCTTGTATGGCAGTTCTAGCTCCAGTTTTTTAAGGAATCTCCACACTGTTCTCCAGGGTGACTATACGAGTTTGCATTCCCACCAACATTGTAAGAGGGTTCTCTTTTCTCCACACCCTCTCCAGCATTTATTGTTTGTAGACTTTTTGATAGCAGCCATTCTGACCGGCGTGAGATGGTACCTCGTTGTGGTTTTGATTTGCATTTCTCTGAATATCAGTGATGTTGAGCATCTTTTCAAGTGTTTGTTAGCCATCTGTATGTCTTCTTTGGAGAAATGTCTGTTTAGTTCTTTGGCCCATTTTTTTGATTGGGTCATTTATTTTTCTGGAATTGAGCTGCAGGAGTTGCTTGTATATTTTTGAGATTAATTCTTTGTCAGTTGCTTCATTTACTATTATTTTCTCCCATTCTGAAGGCTATCTTTTCACCTTGCTTATAGTTTCCTTTGTTGTACAAAAGCTTTTAAGTTTAATTAGCTCTGATTTGTTTATTTTTACCTTTATTTCCATTACTCTGGGAGGTGGATCATAGAGGATCCTGCTGTGATTTATGTCAGAGTGTTTTGCCTATGTTTTCCTCTAGGAGTTTTATAGTTTCTGGTCTTACATTTACATCTTTAATCCATCTTGAGTTTATTTTTCTGTATGGTGTTAGAAAGTGTTCTAGTTTCAGTCTTTTACAAGTGGTTGACCAGTTTCCCCAGCACCACTTGTTAAAGAGATTGTCTTTTCTCCATTGCATATTCTTGCCTCCTTTGTCAAAGATAAAGTGTCCATAGGTACATGGATTTATCTTTGGGCTTTCTATTTTTGTTCCATTGATCTATGTTTCTGTCTTTGTGCCAGTACCATACTGTCTTGATGACTGTAGCTTTGTAGTAGAGCCTGAAGTCAGGCAGGTTGATTCCTCCAGTTCCATTCTTCTTTCTCAAGATTGCTTTGGCTATTCGAGGTTTTTTTTATTTCCATACAAATCTTAAATTATTTCTTCTAGTTCTCTGAAAAATACCATTGGTAGCTTGATAGGAATTGCACTGAATCTATAGATTGCTTTGGGTATTATACTCATTTTCACTATATTGATTCTTCCAATCCATGAACATATTTCTCCATCTATTTGTGTCATCTTTGGTTTCTTTCATCAGTGTTTTATAGTTTTCTATATATATGTCTTTTGTTTCTTTAGGTAGATTTATTCCTAAGTATTTCATTCTTTTTATTGCAATGGTGAATGGAATTGTTTCCTTAATTTCTCTTTCTGTTTTCTCATTGTTAGTGTATAAGAATGCAAGGGATTTCTGTGTGTTGATTTTACATCCTGAAACTTAACTATATTCATTGATTAGCTCTAGTAATTTTCTGGTGAAGGCTCTAGGGTTTTCTATGTAGAGGATCATGTCATCTGCAAACAATGAGAGTTTTACTTCTTTTCCAATCTGGATTCCTTTTATTTCTTTTTCTTCTCTGATTGCTGTGGCTAAAATCTCCAAAACTATGTTGAATAGTAGTGGTGAGAGTGAGCACCCTTGTTTTGTTCCTGACTTTAGGGGAAATGCTTTCAATTTTTCACCATTGAGGATAATGTTTGCTGTGGGTTTATCATATATGGCTTTTATTATGTTGAGGTATGTTCCTTCTATTCCTGCTTTCTGGAGGGTTTTATCATAAATGGATGTTGAATTTTATCAAAGGCTTTCTCTGCATCTATTGAGATAGTCATATGGTTTTTATCTTTCAATTTGTTAATGAGGTGTATCACATTGATTGATTTGCAAATATTGAAGAATTCTTGCATCCTTGGGATAAAGCCCACTTGGTCATGATGTATGATCTTTTTAATATGTTGTTGGATTCTGTTTGGTAGAATTTTGTTAAGGATTTTTGCATCTATGTTCATCAGTGATATTGGCCTGTAGTTTTCTTTTTTGGTGGCATCCTTGTCTGGTTTTGGTATTAGGGTGATGGTGGCCTCATAGAATGAGTTTGGAAGTTTACTGTCCTCTGCAGTTTTCTGGAAGAGTAGGATAGGTGTTAGCTCTTCTCTAAATTTTTGGTAAATTCAGCTGTGAAGCTGTCTGGTCCTGGGCTTTTGTTTTTTGGAAGATTTCTGATTATAGTTTTGATTTCTGTGCTTGTGATGGGTCTGTTAAGATTTTCTATTTCTTCCTGGTTCAGTTTTGGATTGTTATACTTTTCTAAGAGTTTGAGAGTTTATTAACCTTTTCTGTGTTTCCTGTCTAGAGAATCCTTTAGCATTTGTTGGAGAGCTGGTTTGGTGGTGCTGAATTCTCTCAGCTTTTGCTTGTCCGTGAAGCTTTTGATTTCTCCTTCATATTTGAATGAGATCCTTGCTGGGCAGTAATCTGGGCTGTAGGTTATTCTCTTTCATCACTTTAAGTATGTCCTGCCATTCCCTCCTGGCCTGAAGAGTTTCTATTGAAAGATCAGCTCTTATCCTTGTGGGAATCCCCTTGTGGGTTATTTGTTGTTTTTCTCTTGCTGCTTTTAATATTTGTTATTTGTGTTTGATCTTTGTTAATTTGATTAGTATGTGTCTTGGGGTGTTTGACCTTGGGTTTATCCTGTTTGGGACTCTGCATTTCTTGGACTTGGGTGGCTACTTCCTTTCCCATTTTAGGGAAAATTTCAACTATTATCTCCTCAAGTATTTTCTCATAGCCTTTCTTTTTGTCTTCTTTTTCTGGGACTCCTATGATTCAAATGTTGGGGCATTTAACATTGTCACAGAGGTCTCTGAGATTGTCCTCATTTCTTTTAGTCTTTTTTCTTTTTTCCTCTTTGCTTCATTTACTTCCACCATTCTATCTTCCACCTCACTTATCCTATCTTCTGCCTCAGTTATTCTACTGTTGGTTTCCTCCAGAGTGCTTTTGATCTCAGTTATTGCATTATTCACTATTGATTGACACTTTTTTATTTCTTCTAGGTCCTTGTTAAACTTTTCTTGCATCTTCTAATCCTTGACTCCAGACTATTTATTTGTAACTCCATTTTGTTTTCAAGATTTTGGTTCATTTTTGCTATCATTATTCTGAATTCTTTTTCAGGTAGACTCCCTATCTCCTCTTTTGTTTGGTTTGGTGGGCTTTTATCATGTCCCTTTGCCTGCTGAATATTTCTCTGCCTTTTCATCTTGTTTAGGTTGCTGTGTTTGGGGTGGCCTTTCTTTATGCTGGCAGTTTGTGGTTCCTGTTTATTGTGGTGGTTCCTCCCTGTGGGTGGGGTTGGATGAGTGGCTTGTCAAGGTTTCCTGGTTAGGGAAGCTTGCATCAGTGATCTGGTGGGTGGAGCTGGATCTTTTCTCTATGGGGTGCAATGTAGTGTCCAGTAGTGAGTTTTGAGGTATCTATGGGTTTGATGTGGCTTTTGGCCACCTGTATTTTTATGCTCAGGGTTATGTTCTTGTATTATTGGAGAATTAGCTTGGTATGTCTTGCTCTGATACTTGTTGGCTCTTGGGTGGAGCTTAGTTTTAGTGTAGGTATGGAGGCTTTCGGATGAGCTCTTGTTGATTAATGTTCCCTGGAGTCAGGAGTTTTCTGGTATTCTCAAGTTTTGGATTTAGGCCTCCTGCCTCTGGCTTTCAGTCTTATTCTTATAGTAGCCTCAAGACTTCTCCATCCATACAGCACTGATGATAAAACATCTAGGTTAATGGTGAAAAGATTCTCAGTGAGGGAGTCCCAAAGAGGTTCACAGAGTTACATGAAGAAGAGATGAGGGAGGTGGGAGATAGAGGTGACCAGGAGGAGAAGAGGGGGAATCAAAAGGGGAGCAAGCAATCTAGCCAGTAATCAATTCCCTATTTGCTCTCCACAGTCTGGAACACTCAGAGAGGTTCACAGAGTTCCACAGAGAAGAGAAGAGGGAGGAAGGAGATAGAGGTGACCAGGAGGAAAGGTGGGGGAGTCAAAAGGAGGGAGACCAATCTAGCCAGTGATCAGTTCCCTAAATGTTCTCCACAGCCTGGAACACCCAAATTGATTCACAGAGTTAAGTAGAGGAGAGAAGGGGGAGGGAGGAGATAGAAGTGACCTGGGGGAGAAAAAGGAGAGTTAAAAGGGGAGAGAGCAATCAAGCAAGTAATTACACTCCTAAGTAAAAATGGGTACTGAAGATTGAATTCTTAAAGGTACAAAATTGATAACAAATACCAAAAAGCAAAGATTAAAAACCTAGAGTAGAGGTTAGACTCTCAAAAACACTATATTAAAAAAAAATCACAAAAGTTATTAAAAAAATATGAAATTTGCTTTAAAAATAGGGTCTTTTTTTTGCAAGGTAATACTAGGTTTTAAAAATGAAAATTAAAGGAGTTAAAGAACTTAAAAATTAAAAAATGTTAAAAAAATTAAAAAATGTTAAAAAATTAAAAAATGATAATAGTAAAATATATCTGGGAATTTCTCTGGAGCTGTTGAGGGCAGTGTGGGTTCAGTTCAGTTTCGGATAGTTCCTTGTTCCAGCTTATACTTCTTAAGGTCTATAGGTCCCTTCCAATGTAGTCAATGCTAACTACAGGGTTTTAATCTGTTGCACCCATCACTTTTAAAGTGGTTCTCTCTTCTTTGTTTATTTTGGCTTCCTCTGTTTGCAAGTCTCTTCAGTATCTAACTTCCACCCTAACACAAGGGGGGAAGGTGGTTATTTATTTAGGCTCACTTGTTCAATTGTGCCGCAGGGAGGGAGGAACACTGCTAACAAATATCACTGGCGTGTGGGGGGAGTGCTCGCAGTGTCTGGGCCACCCTGGGTTTATCCCTGCTCATGGCGAGTGTGCTTTCTTGGTCTACACTGCTCAGGCTCCAGGTTGCCCTGCAGGAGCTGAGAGGTTGCTCTAAAGCAGGCCCTGGGTTGTGTGCACTTCCCAGGTCTAGGCTGCTCAGGTTCAGGTTCTCGGGTATTCCACAAAAGCAGACTCAGTCAGGCATATGTTTTGTGCCCTTCCTAGATCTGAGCAGCTCAGGTGACCAGGTGCTTGGCGAGTGCACTGATTCCAGGTGGGGTGGTGTGTCTTATCACCTCCTCTGTCCCAGCCGCTTGGTTTCCTGGGTGTACAATGGGAGCACCATCTCAGGTGTGCTGTCTGTCTCCTTTGGGGAGCTGGTCTCTGGTTGCGACCCTACTGGTGGATGTCAACCTTCCAGGATCCCAGGAAGACTTAGTTAGCAACTGGGAGCCTGCTTGCAGTTTGGTAGAGGATGCCATCTCTGGGGCCAAGTTTGCCCCTTGCCTTCCGACTCTGGCTGTTGCACGCCTGCCTCCCTGCCTCTGGCGGGGAATGGGCTGGTCCACTGCCGGCTAGCTCTTCTAGCTCTTGCTTTCATCTCTTGGATATTGTATTCACTCGGTCCTTTGTTCTGTGAGCAGGCCTGGCAGTGCGTTAGGTTAGAGCTTTTCATGGGAAAGTTCTCTCTCTCTCTTTCCTCTTTTTTTTTACCCCCCTGTCTCTGGCTATCTCACAGTTTGGGTTGCTATCTCACGTTAGCTCCCTCAGATTGTCCTCAGGGCGTTCAGGCCCAGTCCTTACCCTAAGCAGTGCAGCCCGCCCTCCCTGTTCAGCCCCCACTTGCTGGTGGCCTTTGCGAGCGTCTGGGCTACTCCGCTGGGAGTTGCAGTTAGGCATGTAATCTGTGGGTTTTATTTATTCATTTTTTCCTCCTGGTTATGTTGCCCTCTGAGATTCCAAAACTCCCCACAAACCCACCAGTGAGAGGGTTTCCTGGTGTTTGGAAACTTTTCCTTTTTTACGACTCCCTCCCCAGGATGGGTCTCTGTCCCTAACTCTTTTGTCTCCTTATCTTTTATATTTTGTCCTACCTCCTTTTGAAGACAATGGGCTGACTTTCTGGGTGCCTGGTATCCTCCACCAGCGTTCAGAAGTTGATTTGTGGTATTTTCTCAGAGTTCAAATGATCTTTTGATGAATTTGTAGGGGAGAAAGTGGTCTCCCCATCCACCTATTTCTCCATCATCTTAGGGCTGCCCCCTATTGCCCCCTATTTTATAGTTAATTTATAATGTGTTAGTTTCAAGTATACAGCAATGTGATTCAGCTATATGTATATGTGTATATCTATTAATCTATTCTCTCTCAGATTTTTTTCCATTATAAAGTTGTTAAATGATATTGAATATAGTTTCCTGTGCTATACAGTAGGCCCTTGTTGATTATTTATATATAGCAGTGTGTGTATATGTTAATCCCAAATTCCTAATTTGTCCTTCTCCCACCTCTCTCTCCTTTGATGGCTATAAGTTTGCTTTCTATGTCCATGAGTCTATTTCTATTTTATAAATAAGTTCATTTGTAACATTTTTTTTCATATTCCATATATAAGTGATATCATATGATATTTATCTTACTTCACTTAGTATAATAATCTCTAGTTCCATTCATGTTGCTGCAAATGGCATTATTTCATTCTTTTTAGTGGCTGAGTAATATCCTGTGGTATATATGTAGCACATCTTTATCCATTCATCTGCCTATGAACATTTAGGTTGCTTTCATCTCTTGGATATTGTAAATAATGATGCTATGAATATTGGGGTGCATGTGTCCTTTCAAATTAGAGTTTTTTTTCAAATATTTACCCAGAATTGGGTTTGTTGGTTCATATGGTAGCTCTGCTTTTAGTGTTTTAAGGAATCTCTATACTATTATCCATACTGCTTATACCAATTTACAGTCCCACTAACAACGTAGCAGGATTCCTTTCTTTCCACATCCTCTGAGTCACATCTGTCTTATTTCACTTTCTTTTGTATTCTCAGTATTGCATAAACCTCACAGTCCACCTTTGTTTATAGTTGTATAATTTTCTTATCTCTGCCTTGGGATTTTTAGTTCTTTGGCAACTGAGCCTATGTATTACTCACTTTGAATCCCTGTAGCATTTAATTATGTATTATTAACACATTTGTGGAAATGAATCTTTTCACATCACACACATCAATTACAAAAATTTGTAAGAGAAAAATGCCATTAGTGGTCAATATATTATTTACATTATTTACTTTATAATTCATATCCTTTATTCTTTCATTTGTTGTTATTTACCAGTGCATTTACCAGTTATTACTTTGGTAACAACTTTGGCAAAGTGCATTACTTTGCCAACAAAGGTCTGTCTAGTGAAGGCTATGGTTTTTCCAGTAGTCATGTATGGATGTGAGAGTTGGACTATAAAGAAAACTGAACGTTGAAGAATTGATGCTTTTGAACTGTGGTGTTGGAGAAGACTCTTGAGAGTCCCTTGGACTGCAAGGAGATCCAACAGTCCATCCTAAAGGAAATCAGTCCTGAATATTCATTGGAAGGACTGATGTTGAAGCTGAAACTCCAATACTTTGGCCACCTGATGCAAAGAACTGACTCATTGGAAAAGACCCTGATGCTGGGAAAGAGTGATGGCGGGTGGAGAAGGGGATGACAGTGGATGAGATGGTTGGATGACATCACTGACTTGATGGACACGAGTTTGAGCAAGCTCCAAGAGTTGGTGATGGACAAGGAGGCCTGGTTTGTGGCAGTCAGACATGACAGCGACTGAAAGGAACTGAACTTACTAGTTAAAATAACTGTTCCTGTTGCCTCTAATTTACTCTTATTAAGCCAATGAATTTTAATTTACCTGTAATTCTAAGTTCTTCTCTGGCCTAAAGGTGACTTTGCCTCAATAGTACAGGTGGTTTTATGGTAGTTAATGCTTTTTCACTTATTTTCTCAGTTATTGTCTGTGTTGTGGATAATTGAAGTGCCAGAACTTAAGCTATCTTTTTAAACATTTCATAATAAATGTTTGTGCAAATGTATTGAATAATGACCATGGCAATTTTCTTTACAGCTCAATAGGCTTTGATTAAATTCCACAAATGTTAATTGGACGCCTACTACACACAAGTCACTGTGGGTGATTCAAAATGAATAACACACATTCCCTGCCAAATGAGAACTTTCATCTGATGCAGCCACTTGGAGAAGCTCCTGGAGCTCTTCCCTTTTATATTTCCTTCACGTAGGGGTGAAAGGTAGAGAGTAACAGATGGGACTTCTCATTTTATTCGGTTTGCAGTTTTGATAATCACCAAATGTGATAATTCTATTTTACATTATAAATTGTTTCACTGTATCCAAGTCTTATTAAACTATGATTGACTCATTTTATGCAGGTGGTAGCATTGTATAATGCTATTATACAATGTATATTTGACTATATTAAAATGCATATTTGACTAAAAAGATTATAATTGCATATGGTGTATATATATTTTTTAACTTTGAAAAAGAATTTTAATCCACGTGGTTAAAGTTACTGAATTCTTTTAAAAAGTGTATTGGTCTAACCTCAAGGCATGAGAGAGTGAGCTAAAATGAATTCTTTTTTATAGTTACAAATGCCCCATAGATGTTAACAATACATCTTAGATTTAATATGACCAAAAGTCCCCTCTTGATACCTGCATGTCCCAACCTGTTCCTCCAATCATCTTTCCAATCTCAGGAAATACTCTCTCCAATCTTTCCTTTTCACAGGTCAGAAACATTAGTGCCATCTTTCTCTCAAATCCCATAGCTAACCCGGTTGTATATACTATTTAGCACTAACTTCAGAATATATCAAGAATCTGCTAGTTTTTACCACCCGCATTCAAGATGGTGATCTTGACCTAAGTTATAATTACCTCTGGTCAATACATCTATATCTCTCTTATAAAGCAAATAGTTGAATGTTATAAAAATATGGATATACTATAGTTTATCTAACTATTCTACTTTTTAGTGGGCTTTTTTCCAGTTTTCAACATTAAAAATAAATTGCATTGAAATAAATCAATCACAAAAGGCAAATACCATATGATTTCACTTATGTGAGGTTCCCAGAGTCATCAAATTCATTTGAGAAAGAAAATAGAATGACAGTTAATGGGCGTTTGTTGTTTATTGGGTACAGAGTTTCAGTTTTTGCAAGATGAAACAATTTTGGAGATTGAATGCCTAGCATTATAAATATACTTAACATTACTGAACTGTACAGTTAGAAATAGTTACAATAGTAAGTTTTATGTTATGCATATTTCACTAAAACTTAAAAATGGTAAAAAATGAAATAGCATTAGGAAAAATTTCTAAAACTCAAAAGTTATTAGAGAGAGGTATGTAAATTCAAGTGCACAAAAATTAAAAACCTCTCTGGTAACTAGGAAAATGCAAATTGTTTAACTGAGATATTATCCACTTATCCATTGTTTGTTAAAAGTCAACAATACCTAATGTTTTGGTGGGTAACTAGTCCATTGATATAAAAATTTAATTTGGCTTGGCAAATCCACTTCTATTCTATAAAATATATGCTTACATATGCACAAATAATTTTACAAAGACGTTAATTGAAATTTCACCCATAAAACTGAAAAATTATGCTGAAAAATTTCTTGCATCACCTTTATATATAAGTGTAAATATTTTTCTAGGGAACATACTTGTGGATTTCTGAGACAAAAAGCTTGTACATTTAAAACATGAGTCAGTACTGTCAAACTGCCTTCCAGAAGGGCTGTGCCAATTTTCACTCAGATGAGGGTTTTTGCCAGTTTTCTCAACATTGGATATTGTCAAATTATTGATTTTGGCAATTTTGTAGATGAAAGTATAACATATAATTGTTGTTTGAATTTGCATTTCCCTGACTGCTATTTATTCTGAGATCTTTTCACATGTATATTCATCATTTGTATATTTTTCCTGTGAATTTTCTTTTTATGTACTTCACTCATTTTTTACTTTTTATTGTTTTGGAGGGGTTTTAAAATATCCATAATCTAGATGTTGATTTCTTCGTTATTTTATCTACCTATCTACCTACTTACCTATGTGTCAGGTATGAGTCTGTGACTCCAATCAGGCATGTAAGAACTGCTACTTTACCTTATGTTCTTTAAATGATACTACATGCATCTCTCCTAATACCTTGCCAGTGATGAGAAACTCAGGATCAGTGATCACAGGGATTCTTCTCCTAAACCTTCTTGGATGTGGGAGGGTTCTCTTACACAGAGCTGTGTATTTGGCCAAGCCCTTGAGCTTGCCAATCCATGTGAATATCATCCACTTGCCTGTTATTTAAGTCCTTGGTGTCTGTGTTTCATTACTGCACTTTGCATGAAATTTTTTTTTTATGAGACTCAAAGCCTTTATTCTTTTCATTTCTTTTTCTAATTCATTATTTTATTATTTCTTTTCTTTTCATTTATTTATCTATCTTAAACTCATCTGGAATTTGTGCATGCCTCTGTGTATGTCTGTTTGTGGTAAGAATCTAAGTTTTATAACCTTTTAGCCATCCAATTGTTTTATCACCATTTATTGACTAATCAGTCCATTCTTTTCAGACATGAAACATAGCCTGTTGCAAATGCTAGATTGATAAAGGAAGAAAGTCAACTTCTGGTAGGAATAAAGGCTATAGTTCTTAGGCAAGTGAAAATGTGTTTGAAAAAGAAAAGAAGAGGCTACTGGCAGATTGAACTAGAATTTTTAAAAATTGGAATTGAGGTAAAATTGAAGAAATGGGGACAATTTTTACTTAAATTGTAAATAGTTGACTTTGTACAGAAGAAGATTGGTCCAATTAATAGGAAAAGATATACAATTTAATAGAAAAGTAGGCAAAGAATTTGAAGGAATGAAAACAAAGGCATTCATATGAAGTGAAAACATAAATATTTTGTCTGCTAGAAATCATACAAGTTCTTCCTTTAGCTATGAGACACTAGTTTTCACCTATCAAAATAGTAAGGTTTAAATAGGCAATAAAACTCAAATTGCTGTGTGAAAATGTTGCTGGGTGGAATGTAAATTGGTACAGTCTTTTAGATGGCTAATTTGGTAATATATTTAAAAACTCTTAAAATATGCATAATGTTTTACTCAGAAATATTTTCAGGATTCCTTTCCCAAGAAAGTAACCAGAAATGTGCATGGAGAGTTACAAGTGTTATTTATAAGAATGACCTAAGTGCTGAATAATTGGCGGGATTCCAAAATACATCTATCAAGAGAGCCTATGTTGGCATTAAATTTCACAACATGGGGACATGTCCAAACTCTTAAAATATGCATACTGTTTTACTCAGAAATATTTTCAGGATTCCTTTCCCAAGAAAGTAACCAGAAATGTGCATGGAGAGTTACAAGTGTTATTTATAAGAATGACCTAAGTGCTGAATAATTGGCGGGATTCCAAAATACATCTATCAAGAGAGCCTATGTTGGCATTAAATTTCACAACATGGGGACATGTCCACATATATATTATGTATATTGGAACAATGTGCTAATGAAACAATTGTGCATCATGGAGATTTTTATAAAAAAAAAAAAGAGTAGGGAGAAATTAGAAGCCATTAATACAAGTAAACATGGTTTAAAACATCTTTGCAAACCTTCGATGCTGCCTCAAAAGTGATAGGTTGTGATCCAAGCTATGGAAGAAATGAATGGATGGATGGCTGTGCTGTGTGCATGCGTGTCTGACACACTCAGTGGTGTGATTCCAGTGTGAGGAGAAAACACAGCTGGACCTCAGTCTTAAGTGTCACTGACAAGTGAAAGGAGACATCCTTCCAGATGCTGCCTCAAAAGTGATAGGTTGTGATCCAAGCTATGGAAGAAATGAATGGATGGATGGCTGTGCTGTGTGCATGCGTGTCTGACACACTCAGTGGTGTGATTCCAGTGTGAGGAGAAAACACAGCTGGACCTCAGTCTTAAGTGTCACTGACAAGTGAAAGGAGACATCCTTCCAGGAAACTCAAATCTGTGAAGCCCTTTATTATGTTGAGGTAGGTTTCCTCTATGCCCATTTTTGGAAGAGTTTTTATCATAGTTCAGTTCAGTTCAGTCGCTCAGTCGTGTCCGGCTCTTTGCGACCCCATGAATCGCAGCACGCCAGGCCTCCCTGTTCATCACCATCTCCCGGAGTTCACTCAGACTCACATCCATCGAGTCCGTGATGCCATCCAGCCATCTCATCCTCAGTCGTCCCCTTCTCCTCCTGCCTCCAATCCCTCCCAGCATCAGAGTCTTTTCCAATGAGTCA